>BQNB010068995.1:0-33648 GCA_026074375.1 Tanacetum coccineum
AGAGGAAGCTAAAGAGAGTTTTTACACATTTTTAATTTTCATTAAAGAAAGGAAAAAGAGAAGGAAGGTTAAGGAGATGATTACAAAATGACCAACACTAAATACCTCTTATGAAAGGGGTATTTATACTTATTCTTTTAGACTTCTATTTTTCCTACTTTGACTAAATGTCTTACTTGGTCAATATTTTCTTAAGTTTGACCAAGCTTGACTTATAAAATCATAAATACTATTTTCTATACTATTTATTACAAGACCAATTCATTGTTAATAATTAACACTTTTTAATTTCTAACACCACACTTGTTCAATAACCATTACAAGTGATCCTTCCATTTTTTCCACAATTGTTTCTTTTGTTTCCATTTACTAGCAAGTGAAGAACACAAATAAGACATTCAATCTTCAAGTGTTATTGAGTCACCACATTGTTGTGTCTTTCATTTTTCTTTCACTATGACAGAACTACCACCTCGTCTCACGCATCCACCTTTGTTCGTCAACATTGAAAACCAACAATGCACCCAACAAAACACCCAACAAAGCTATGAATTCATAATTAAAACAATGCACTTGTTACATTAGGATTACATGCAACCCAATCACCCTTGTCATTGTCAGTGCAATATATTAGTCTAAACCGTATTTGGCAACCTTAGCTGAACACCTTTCCTCTTCATTCTCGCTCATCATTCCCCACTTTCCATTATATGGAATCATTCTCATTTACATCTAGGTGCATATCATTTTCACTATATTTACTCTTCTCTTAATATAAATCTTTTTTAGTATATATTTTGACATGACTTGTTAAAATATTAGTGACATCAATTTACTTTTATACGTCATAAAAACATTTCTTCTAAGAACATACTTAGAGAATGTGTCTAAACAAATCATCCTTACCGTCAACATTTAGTTCGACCTAAAGTCTTATAACTATGTTTTTCCTAGAACACCCTACACATGAAAATCACACATAATGCTTAACAAAGAAACCTTGAGGATTTAGGAATCTCTTAATACAACCTTTTGACGAAAGTCTATCCGAATTCAAATCATCATCTTTGGTAGATAATGATATCTTAAGGAACATTTCATTCTAAATACGATGGTACTCCTTATCTGAATGACATCTTGAAAGAATTCATTCTCATAACAATGGTGTGTCAATCAATAAAACAAAGTCCGTTCTCATTTATTAAAGTTGGTGTGATTGTTTGAATAAATTTGGTGTCAATTGAGTCTTAGTCATCGAGCACGTGTCTTGGTTCTTTTTATTCTTATCATTTAGGTTGTTGTTTTTAAACCACAATTACACGTGTCTAGTTTTCAACATTTCTTGAAAGTGACATACTTTAGAGAACTCATACCTAAGACATGCATATCATGTTCCCCGATAGTATCTTACTATATGTATTTTGGCTATCATAATCGATATTTTTGCTATCTTACTATGTGAGATTATTATTTTTTGACGCTTGCATAATGCTTAACATCTTTATAACTTGGTATGTTATCCTTTTACGACCCTTAATTTCTATTGTTTATGATTTAAGTGTTTACATGCTAAGTGCTTTGGATTTTAGGTGCGAAAATAGGTTCTGCCCAGTTTTAAGAGTCTTACTGATATCATGACAGATCCAAAGTTTGGTTGGATTCTCTAATGCTTTTGTAGATCCGTCCGCATCGCCAGAATTCCAAATTCAAAATTTTCTTTTCTTGATTTTTGAAACGTCTAGCACTTTAACCATTATTCATGCTTCTTGATCCTTGATGATATGAAATAACGTTACTTTTATAGCACATTTATCTCGTCTTTCTTACCTATTTTGTATAATTATTGCATTGATTGGTACTTAATCGTTTATATTTGAGAATTACAGTAATTATGGAGTACTTTGTGAAGATTAGAAAAAAGGCACGCATTCTGGAGCTTAAACAAAAAAATTTGAAGAATACCGTTCTGACACTATATATGCCGTATCCATCAAGGAAGATACGGCGTATCTGTGTGTGCACTTCATAAGAAACCACGAAGAATAAATACCTATATGCCGTATCCAGAAGACCTTAATACGCCGTATCCAAGATATAGTAATTAAATATTCTGGAAGATATTAAACGTGGTCCCTACTCCAAGAAACCCCCCAATATGTCGTATTGACTTCAACCAATACGTCGTATCAAAGGAATTCCAGACACTATGTTGGTAACCCAATAATCATCTTCACTTCACCATTTGATCAAGAAAAATAAGATAGGAAATATGAAAGAATTTTAGAGAGAGAAACAAGAGAGAGAAAGTAAAGAGAAAAATAGAAGATGTTGAATCTAGACAAATGTGTAAACAACAAATAGACCAACACCCTCCAACACTTAGAGAGGGGTATTTAACACACTTAATGGCCGACCTTGAAAGGCTTTTGTTGGGTCATGTGGTGTTTGTTTCTTGGGTCGGGCTCGTACAATATTAGATTAATTAAATGAGTTCGATTCTCGTTCTAGCCTATTACAACATTTAATATTTAAATGACCGAGACCTAATATTCCTAATGAACAAACTTCTTTGTTCGACTCAATATTTTTTGAGGCTAACAATCTCCCCTGAAGTGAGTTCATTGTGACACTCCTTCATGAGATCAATGAGATTGTATTTGTCATTAAGCTCTTGTCTTTGTCTTGGTCTTTATGTTGTTGTAGGCTTGTTCCTTCATGCTTTGTGATCTTTGATCTTGAGCCTTTGTCCATTGTCCTTTCGACTATCGTCTTTATGTCCGAGATCTTTAAATCTTTATCTTTCAGTCTGGATCGGCTTTGCCACCTTGCGATCTTGTATCTTGACCAACATGCTCATACTTTGCATCATCTTGAAAGCTTGCTAACAATCTCCCTTGATATACTTGATATCTTAAAGGAAGATCTTGTTTATCAAGTTTGCGGAAGTCTTTGTCTTTAATACTTGAGCTTTCTTGATTCTTGAATCTTGATGCTTTAAGTATGATTTTTAATATTTGAGGCATGGAGCATGTGGTAATGAATCTGAATCTGCTGGAATGAGGCTGCAACACCATCATTTGTACCTGCATTTAAATGTTAGTGATAAACAATAAATACGGACGAATATGGCTTTGTCATTCGTTAAGATTCGGTTGTATTAACCTCCGGTTCCGTATGGACCGTTTAATAGTATAAATACTATACCTATGATCAGGTAGGTTCAATTTAGAATAACCTCCTTGATAGGGTTTCCAGCTCAAAGTGTTAGATCCTCTTACGCGTATGCATTAGATTTACCGTACTTGCTTATTTTCAATACCAGAACGTCTCAAAGCAGACAACACGATATGAGTGAATCAAATAGTTACTATCTTTCTGATTGAGTCGTCAATTCATTTTACTGGAACAAGTTTGATTCACATAGAATCGCTCCATCGTTTCTTTCTAGTTGAAACAAGTTTGATTCATATAGAATCACACAAGTCACCTACCAAGAGCTTGTTTTGATGTTGGCTCAATCAGATTTCCATCTTTACGTGAATACGTAAGTATCACACGAGTATCAGGCAAAATCACAAGGATAATGCCTAGGACTCATGTTAACAACTTGTACTTATGATATTCAACAAGTGTTTGTAATTGGAGGTGTCCTATTGAGATTTTTTTAATTTATCTCTTGGCTCTAGAACTCGAATAGTGCATTTTGGTTTTAGTTCTCAGGGAGGCTGAGCAGAAAGCCACCTATTCAATATCAACTAACTCGAGTGAGAAAGTCATATAGAATTTTGTTTAACTCCCGAGACAAATGAGATTAATTTTCTACAGAAGAATTTAAATGCTGGGAAGGGTTGTGCATTGCATCACGGGTCCATAAGTCGTCTTCAATATCAGAATTCATCGTTTGTGAAATCGATAGATTATGATGACCCGTTTCTGTCTAATGTGAAGGGAGGGATTCTTTCTTACACCCTTTATCCATACATTTCTTTTTAATTCCTTTAACCCCTTCAATTCTTACAAGACCGTCTTACTAACACCTTGTTGTGATTGTTCCAGTGTAGCATAATCTTTGTCGGACATAATTCCCTGTATACTCATTCATCTCCTATCATACCTAAGGACAGCTATTTCTAACTATGGAGTTCCTTGGGTAGATCCCTCCGTTCTGGATGGATCATAGGACTAATACCTAACCTATACCACCTTATGACTTCAAATCGTCATGATTAAGAGTTTTGGGTAAGGAGAAAAAAAAAATATCGTAACCATAAAAAACCTATTACGAAAGAGATATCAAGAACTTTTAGTCGATTAGATCATTTATTATTTTCAAGATCACATTTTAATTACATTTCTCCCTTTATTTTAAATACTAATTCACTTTGTTTTTTAAATACCTTATTATTAAAATTTGTCATGAAAATACTATAGCGAGAAAAAAATATTATCAGCATGAATTATATGGAACATTAACTTGCTCCCCCTCAATTTTACATATGTTTGGCACCAAAACATGATACCAAGTTGTAAAATGAATATAAAATTGAGGGTTAGCATTGTTGAGCACACAATTTTGAAAGATTATTAATTGTCATCGAAGAATTCTTGAAAAATTATGCTCAACCACCAAATCATCTTATAACAATCAATCTATTTAATAGTCATTATTATTCCTTAGATGTTATGAAGACCTTTTATAATGTGTTGAATACATAAGAATTGTCATGGTATGATGTATCCAACAATCATTAAAACATTGTTTTTCAGAAAACTCCCCCTCAAACATTGACTCATTTAAAAAAATGACACTAAATGTAGAATAATTGTCTTGAAAAACAATATGAGGACTGGAGTGTTGAACAACCGCAATTTGTAAATTATTTTGAATCTATCATGAATAAATTCTGAAAAAATATGTTTCAACTTTTTAACCAAATGTTAGAAGACTTCTCTTCTAACGCTAAGGATAAGCGCACTTATGCGTACACTCTCCTTTGTCGTTCGGGTCCGAGTTGCAATCTGAGAGTGATTACAAGTCATCAAGAAAAATTAGAAATGACATGTTTTGAAAACATTTGAAACTCCTGTTCGAACTTCATTTACACGCCCGTGTCGATGTTAATCAACATTTCTAGGTACGTAAATGTTATCGATTCCAAGAGACATGTCGAGAAGAATATTTTTTGAAACATTTTCTGATTTTTTGATTTTGTATTTTCTTTTTGAAATTTTATATTTTTGTATTTTTCTTTTTGAAATTTTATATTTTTGTATTTTTCTTTTTGAAATTTTATATTTTTGTATTTGGTTTTATAAAAAATATTTACATGTTGACCTCAGCATTGTTATGTGATGGTGAAATAGTAATTCCAACTCTTGTCGTGATGTAGCTGTCTTGTCTGCTGGAGGAACAACTTTTGGAACCAGCTTTGAACTTGACAGTTCATTGCTGTGGTCGTGAATTCTGAGTTCTGAACTGTTATGATCAGAAGTCATTATTTGTTCATCAGATCAAAATTCCTTGAAGCCCTGGTTTCGGAGATATCAGTCTTTTCAGCAACCAAACTCTGAGTCCTTCCTTTTTAGGATTGAAAGATGTACCTGCACTTAAGTTAAGAGTACCTGCACTGACATCAAGAGTTTGTTCGCATTCATACTGGTTAGTGATATCGTCATTTGAACCATTTGTGGGTTCACTGTCAACCTTAGTTGTGCTAGAGGTGAATATCTTTCCAGTAGGAATCCACTTAAGACCAACTGTCTTGAAAATTTTACCCGTCGGTTTCCACCTAAGACAAGATCTAGGAGTTATTGTTTTCTCATGCACAACGGAAGTCTTTTTGATTGAAAACCTATGTCCTATTGGGATTTGTCTTTTTGGTTTCTTTGCAACACTTGTTTGCTCTACGAGGTTGTATCTCGTTGTTGTCTTATGGGATGGAACCTTTGCACGTAAGTTGACTTCATTCAGGAATTTTGTTACACAAGAATCATGATTTGCATTAAAGACACATTTCTGGCATGTCGAGCAAACAAAATGTTTGGAGTCAGAAAAACTTCTAGAATTCCTAGAGTGTTCTGCTATGGGCACAGTCTTTGTCGTGACGCAACTACTCTTAGATGCAGGCCAATTCCTAGACTTTTGGTTATTGATCCTAGGTTTTGGTTTGCTACCATTAGTTGTGCTTTGTGATCTAGCAGAAGGCATCACACTAGGTTCTGAATTCCTACTGCTTTCTTGGGTCTTTTTCTTAGCTTCCTCTAGGTAGTGTTTATGAACCATGTCATTTGAGCTATACCTAGATGAGCCAGGTGCAATCATGTGATGAGGTTTTGCAACAACAGCAGATTCACTATCCTTAGGCAAATAGTTTAGTGACTGATTTTTGACCAATCGTAGTGACATCACATGGAGGAAAACCGTTGCTTGAAAATCTAGGTCGTTCAGACTTAATCGCAAAATCGCTGTCTAACAACTGATTGTTTCTACGTGGTCTGGTAAAGCCGATTCCCTAAGATTTGACATTTTGCAAACTTAGTATTCCACACTATTTCCTGTATAAATTTCCTAACTCATTTTTTTAATGCTGCAATTCCAAACCCTTTTTCCTGAAGTATAGCCTTTGATTTATCATTATTTGCAATCAAAGAAGTTGTAGTCTATGTTCTTAGCTCTCAGTTGTCTTGACAGAATCAAACATTTCTTTTAATGCCTTTTCAAAGTCTCATTTTCCTTAGTAATTTATCCACTTTATGTTCCAATTCGATGTTTATTGTTCAATTACATCTATGTCATGTTTAACCTTGCCTTCATTACTTTTTTAACTTTCGAAAATTGACTATGTTGCCCTTCATTTAAAGCTTTGATTTGTATTTAATCAAGATTAACACAATGCGTTCATTATTAAAAAATCTTTTTGAAATTTGGGCAACAGTCTTTTGCCACGAAGATTTTTAGATTCGAGGGATTGATTAGAGAGTTCAGTTGTCTGGTTATTAGTTAATTTAACAGGCAAAGGACATGTGCATGAATTGTTCATCATGCTGGTCAAACCTCTACCTTTATATTGATTCAGGTATGCTCAGTATGCATTTCCCAGTAGCAAAGATATTGATTTTCAGCAGTTGTTTGTACCTCATCCATTGACTCTTCATCATTTATGGGTCTAATATCTCATCCCCCCCCATTTTGGGGGGCGGGGGGGCCCTTTAAAAAGTTGTTTGTTACCCATCAGCATGTGCATCATTCCCTAATTTGCTGCTTGTATCTTGCTCTTTTAATGCTGTCCCACTGCTTTCTGTATCAACCAAGCTAGCATCTAATGCTTTACTCAGATCAACCTTATCCTCTGTTGTCTGCATTTGTCTTTCATTCACCCAGATGTCATACTCTTTTATGCAGTGCTCTTTCATCAATCGACTTCTTCACAGATTCCATGTGTTGGATCAGCGTGTCACGGAATTCTAGAATCTCGAGTTGAGTGTATTGTAGAAAATAGTTGCGTGTCATTACAACATATTCATCATCCATATACATCAGTGACTTGATGAACATCTAAAACATTCTTCGAGTACATTTAAAAGAAGCCATGGATCCAATCTCTAAAATTCTTCTTTGTTCAGTGGGTTTTTTCTAAGTTGGTTCACGTTCAGGAACATTACCTGTGAAAGTCTCTGTATCTTACCCAAAGATTGTCGCAAATGACGTTTGAATCCAGACTCGGTTCGAGTTTCCTTTTTAAGTCGTTGTTGAACGGAGGCTTGAGGTGTGAATGAAGTGGTCGAAAAGAATACCAGCAACTTTCCTTTGCTTTGTCTTGAATTTGTGCATTTGTTGTTCTTCCGAAATTAAAACACGAAGATAACAGTCTCTTTCGTTTCCATTTTACTGAAAATTATGAAGTGAAAATGATTTGAAGGATCTTAAGTAGATGTGTTGTGATTGAAGTTGTGGTAAAATGAAAACAATAAACGTCCACGGGATTTTACAAGTCTATGATTAAAACCGAGAAAAGAATTGTGTCTTTCGCGGGATTTTACAAAATCAATAGAAAACCGTGAATGTTAATTGATTTGGATTAAGGTTTGTTTGTTGTGAATTGAATGTCTTGAAAATTCAAAATCTTAAACTGACATGTTTCGCTTGCAATTGTGCATATTTCGCTTGGCTTGAAAGAAAAAAAATGCATATTTCGCTTTGCTTGGAAATTACGTGTTTCGCTTCAAACTTTACACATTTCGCTTGAAAACTAAAACTGCATATTTCGCTTGAATTTGAAACATATTTCGCTTGTACTCAGTCTTGCATATTTCGCTTGATGTTTAACATGTTTCGCTTGGACTCATTACTGCATGTTTCGCTTGCTGTTTAACATATTCCGCTTGAACTCGTAACAAACATATTTCGCTTGAAATTCAAAAAATTTGGCAGAGTTTCTTTCTTGAATATTGTAATATTTCGCTTGACTTCAGACCTGCATATTTCGCTTAACAAACATGCATATTTCGCTTGAAAATTTCCTGCATATTTCGCTTAGCATACATATTCCGCTTGGGCTTGTCTTACATATTCCGCTCGAGGTCTTTTTCAAGTGTGGACCACTTTTACTAGAAAACAAGGTGTCCCTTTCTTTGTAAGCACAAATTGTGGATCTTGGTCTTTTGTATTTGACCGGTTTGGGACCACAAAAAAATAAGATAATCTCAAAATAAGCTTCGGAAATAAGCAACCAAATAAGCTTGAGATTAAGCTCGAAATAAGCTCGAAATTTTTTGAAAATGAAAAAAACGAAGCACCAAGTTTAGTAACAAGAGAAGATGTAGACTAAGTAAGCAAGGATTGAACAAGTGAAACAAATAAGCCCCTAAAAATTTTTGAACCGTGAGCTTATAATCCAATTAAGCTACGAAAATTTGAGTTTATAACCACAAATGAAACACAAGAAGGTGTAGAACAAGTGAAGCAAGAAGTGAATGAGCAAAACAAACCAATAAGCCCCCAAAAAATTTGGACGTGAGCTTATATGAAGAAATAAGCCACGAAAATTTTAATTTGAGCTTATTAAACCACAAAACAACCACGATCTACCCGAGGCTCTTGATACCAAATGTCGGTAACCCAAGAATCACTTCACTTCATTATGATGAACAAGAAAAGTAAGATTGGATGATGATAAGAATTGTAGAGAGAGAAACTAGAGAGAGAAAGTAGGGAGAGGATAAAGTGGAGGTTGATTTACTTGCAAAGTTACAAATAAGACCAACAACCCTCTCTCTACACATAGAGAGGGGTTTAAATACCTAATGTGGGCTGGCCTATAGAAGGCTTAATGGGCCGTGGGTTTGTCTTGGGTTGGGCTCGAGTTTACTTGGGCTCTCGCCTAATACACGTGACATATTAGATTACATTTAAGAGCCCGTTTACCCGTCTAGCCTATTACAACGTATATTAATTAATGACCGAGACCTAATATAATTAATGAACGAACTTCCATTGTTCGACTCAATATTTTGAGGCTAACATTTCTCAATGTCCAAAGTTATATCTTGCCTCTAGTTTGAGTAATTCAGAAATTCCTTTGAATGTTAGAGATACTGAAGACACTCTTGATGATGCTTCCAAAAGTCAACAAAAAATGAAAGAAAAAATGAATGATCCAATTGCTGTTGCGAACAAACAGAATTGTTGGACAATTGATTACAAACAAATAAATACTCTTTATAAAGACTTTGTTCCTCAAAAAGAGCTTTCTGCTGAGCAAAAATATTTTCCATCTTCTTTTATTCCTTCTGACAAGACTCCAAATGCAACTTCTTCTATCACGGCATCAATGCCGAGTGAGTCACCTTTGATCATACAATTGGATAAAATGAAAAAAAGTTTCATTTTAATTAACAGAGTTCTGAAATGACCATCAAAATAGAGTTAATAAAATCTAATGAAAGTCACGATTTTATCCTATGTAATCCTCATTTTCAACTAAGCCATAATCCGGCTATATAAGCCGAAACAAACACCCCCTTATAAGATTTTAATATTTCTTTTTAACTACTGATGCTTAATTTGCATTTTCTTAATGATTTTATCATATGCAATCCTCATTTTCATTTCAATAAATGAGTGGCTTACTTTGTTTATGACATTCCGTATATCATATTTAGCTAATAAAAATGAAAATTCATAAAAGAAAAATATTGGCGTGTGATTCAAATGATGAACCTCTTATTAATTTTTTTAGAGGCAAACCTCCTATTAATGACAATCATATGCAATCATCGAGGCAATACAAAAGTAGGAACAATATATTGTTAATAGAAACAACGCTGGCGGAGAATTGATGTGGTTTCTAAAGCACAGTAAATCCCATCAGCTTCAATACGAAAGTCCAATCACCTGTTGTGGTTGCTGATGGTTTAGAAACTATGTCATCTTCACGCCTTCGACTGTTACAAAGGCTTTTACATCAGCTATTAGTTAAATAAGTTATAAGTACATTGTACAATATACTAATTGTGGTGACAACGGTGTCGTTTTAAAGGCATGCTCCTCCTTTTCACAGTGGGCTGATTCCCACGGCCCAAATGTGCAGGCCTAAATGCACCGCCCCTGTACCTTTGTTTTTTTAAATAAATGCCCATTCAGACATTTGCCGAACACTCCATTGCCATCTAGAAACACCGCTTCATCAACTGCTCATTACCTCCACAGGCAACTCTCTCAGGTGCGTCTATATCGCGTATTACTGTTTCCAAAATCCCTAGGGTGTTAGGATCGTAGTTGCATGATGTCTAGCCCAATATCTTCACTAATACATAATCTACCGCACCCTTCTTTGCTGACTCCCACTCACCTCACTTATTCTGGATTCTTCTCACCCTTTCGACAAATTGGGGAAAAATTATTTCGGTTACCAGTGGCGGCTCCGAATGATCCGGCGATATGGGTTCAGGTATTTACTGTCAATGACCAACTGTTAGGGTTTTAATCTTTTGGCACCAGGTATGAATCTAGAGTACAATTCTATGCAAGCACATAACTCAGGTAGCGGTTAGGAAGGATAACGAAAAGGAAACAACAACAAATGATTGTAAAAAAGGTGATATAATGATCATTCGAACTCAGTATGAGTTGTCAAAGTATTGATAGGTATCTCTTCTTGGAATTTAACATGACGTCTCATTCAACAGGTTGTCAATGATGTTTTACAAAATCGGCCTTCAACAAGTACTATCGGGCCTCATGGTAAAATTAACTCTGTTTTCTCAATATACTTTTGGTGTTTACTTTTATGAACGTTGTGTCTTTTTTTCGAAACGTGTTGCCTGCAGGTGTATGACAGGGTCTTTGTATTCATCAGGAGTGAGGATATTGTTTTGGTACTCGGGCAACTTATGATACAGAAAGTCAACATACGATGTTGATTGGCGTTAATGTTCAAGGTGAATGGCATCATTTTGGTAAGTCATTTACAGTTACTTTTTATGCAATTTTAATTTAGTGGGGTTTTCGTAATAATTATTGGTATCTAAGTATAATATGACGATGTCAAGTCCATTGGCTTCTATGAGTAATTTGACTCTTTTTTCCTTGGAAACATCAATCATTATGAGCTCATTGGGTACTTTATCCATTATGAGCGAAACATTTAAAATCTTTAGTTTCTCTATAAACTGTATCGCCACCCTTTGTTCCCACGATATTGTCTATAAACGAACCTCCTAAAAATGGCCGACTAATGGTAATTCCCAACAACATTTAAGTAATAAACACTCCGCTTTGTGTACCACAGGTGCCAAACAGAAAAGAAAATTGGAGACTAGCAACGGGTTCCCGTCCTTTGGTCCTAAAACACACAAATCCAACTTCACCATTTAGATCAACCAAATGTCGTTAGAATAGCTATAGTTACTCCACAAATCACACTTTTTTTTTCTTTCAGAATAGCACGCGATCACCGTTTACATGCAAGTCAAGGACGTGTTTGCATCATCTGTAGTATTTTTGTTTTCTTTCTCAAATATCGTCCAACTTTTGGAATAGCTAACACTGACTCATCCATTGTTGTTACTATTATAGGTGTGACCACACAGATACAATAAGGTACTTTCGCATCACACATAAACAGCAGACGTGTACGTATATCTCCAACAATTTCTGATATGTCCTTGATAATGTAGTGCGTTTACATTTATCCATTACCATGCACTTTTTACTTTTATACGTACTTAGTTATTTCTTCCAACTATGTATATCTGTACAGGGCTTGCTGCCTGCAACGAGCTCCAATCAAGAGCCGATGTGAAAGATGCGATACTCACAGGTAACTCAAACCACCAACTTCATTATACATTGAATATGAAACCTTAAGACGCATACATTCTGTTTAACAGACTATATTAGTTTCACAACATTATCTTATAAACTCTCTTGCTAATTACATTTATTTTTTAACATTCTATCAACATTCGCTTAATTCTAAAAACAACAATGAAGCAACTTTGTGTTGTAAATGATAACATAGAACAGAAATTAGACCAAGTTATCTAAATGATAGGTCATAGTTGGAACAACCAAAAACAATATCGAACAACTATCAAAATATAATGTTTCTTTTAACAAAATCTTAAAGCTCCCCGCCCAACGGGCGGGCCTTGAAGCTAGTAATACATAAAATTATAATTAGTGGGATTAGCGAGAAATTATAGCCATACAAGTCTTAAAAAAATAATTTTGTTTCCCAATAATACATAAAATGAAAATTAACGGTTTACAATTGGCATAACCATCAATTTCCACGTACGTATTTTTAAAAGCAAAAATTATTTACAACTACAATTAGGATCTTAATTATAAAGCACTCAAAATGTTGTATTCATATCAATGTGGGATAAGTTTCACTTCTAAGTTCTATTATCTTTGTTAGGTGCATATAATAAACAAATGCCACGCCAACTTATTACGAAGTACATGTAACCTGACAACCGATTTTGCATATATGTTTTAAACTTATTTTTTCAGTTTAGTATATCTCTTAAATGTAGTAAGAAAGTCTCAGTTCATAAACTAGAAAAAAAAGAGTTGAAAATAATGTTATCAAGTAGAAAACTAATATGTTATGGAAATTTACTTTATACAAACAGAATTCTAGCAACGTAAAAAACTCTGTTATGCAAATTCACTGTATACAAACAGAATTTTAGCAATGTAGGAAACTTGCTCACTATATTGTGTAATTTTTCATGACAACATATTATGTGGTACTGGACTTCAAGCGTACGGTACAAGCTCAAGATGGAGGGCAGTAGTGATCGACAGAAGGGACCATCGTGAAGTAGGCAATGAGGCCGATGGGTTTTATGCAGACATAAGAAAACTTTACAATGACACTGATATCTCATTCTTGAAGAGCATTTGGCCAACTCAACCATTATGTGATTATAAACAAAAACGCTGCATGTTGACATTATAAACTCACCCAATATATTAGTTTTTTTTGTTACATCAATGTTTCACAATATTATCTTATAAACTCTCTTGCTAATTACATTTATTTTTTTAACATTCTATCAACATTCGCTTAATTCTAAAAACAACAATGAAGCAACTTTGTGTTGTAAATGATAACATAGAACAAAAATTAGACCAAGTTATCTAAATGATAGGCCATAGTTGGAACAACCAAAAACAATATTGAACAACTATCAAAATATAATGTTTCTTTTAACAAAATCTTAAAGCTCCCCGCCCAACGGGCGAGCCTTGAAGCTAGTAATACATAAAATTATAATTAGTGGGATTAGCGAGAAATTATAGCCATACAAGTCTTAAAAAAATAATTTTGTTTCCCAATAATACATAAAATGAAAATTAAAATAATTTTGTTTCCCAATAATACATAAAATGAAAATTAATGGTTTACATTGGCATAACCATCAATTTCCACATACGTATTTTTAAAAGCTAAAAGTATTTACAACTTCAATTATGATCTTACTTATAAAATACTAAAAATATTGTTTTCCCACCAATGTGGGATAAGTTTCACTTCTAAGTTCTATTATCTTTGTTAGGTGCATATAATTAACTCGTTTCTTTAGAGTAAACAAATGCCACGCCAACTTATTACGAAGTACATGTAACCTGACAACCGATTTTGCATATATTTGTAATCTTTTCCTAGCTCCTTGCTAGTTTTTATATAAAATGTTGTTAAAAAAAAAAAGTCTCAGTTCTTAAACTAGAAAAAAAAGAGTTGAAAATAAAGTGAAATGGACTGGTGTCTAGCTTCTTTCGAAGAACTCTCATGTTAAAACCACGTATTCGGATTTATAATGGCTATTTATCAGATGTTTAGTAAGAGACACACCAGAAAACTATTTATTTGTATGTCTTTGAAGACCCAAGTAATATGTTGAACTAACATGAGTTACCATATAAAAACATTACAGTTGGCTATACATTTGAGTCAATCCGAGAACCGAACCGAATTCGAATTCGGTTTTCGATTCGGTTCGGTTCAGTTGAATTCTAGTTCGGTTCGGTTCGGTTTTCGGGTTCAACAAGAAAATCGTACTTTTGTAATTTTAACTATAAAAACGCATCAAAATTAACTACATGTTTGTTTGTGACCACAAACGCCTTCATCTGCATTTGTAATTTCATCATTTTCCATTGAGTCATTCTTGATTCGTACACTGTTTTTTTAAGATGATCAAGAAATCAAATGGGCATGTATCATGTCTACACAATGCCAAATACTCCTTAACACCAAAAGCTAATCAATTGTCAAAAACAATGTATAATCATTTATTTTATATCAAAAAGCTTATTAATTTGCATCATATCATCCATAAATACTCACAAAACCATGTAAATCAAAATAACTCTAATATTGCAGAATAAATTAAGGATCTATACTATACCAGATAATTAACCGCACCGTCAAAATCAAACTGTCAATGCAAACACCCAAATTCACAATCACACAATAAAATCATCACTAATTCATAACCAAAATTGAAATATCAAAATCCCTAAAATAAAGCTGAAATCATTACCTTTGATCATGTTTTTAATTAAAACCCTAACTATCCTCATCTTGTTATGGTTTTTAATCAGAAGTCATCATGCACGAAACCAAGGACGAAGATCATACATGATAGCATAAATTAAGTGTCTTAATCTGTTGAAATTGAATTAGTGAATGAGGATGATATGATTTTCGAAATCCCTAAAATAAATCGTGATTTTTTATATGATTTTCAAAATTTTGGAAGGGATTTTTAAAATTGAGAGAGATTTTCTCAAAATTAACTGTCCATTGAATTCTTTAGAGAAATTGTAGCAGGGTTTGATGGAAGAAATGGAAGAAACAGATGGACCATTATACCCTTTGTTTTATATACAGATTTAATAGGTCGAATTTTATGGACAAAAATACCCTTTGAGTCATCATTTCCAGTCAGCATTAAGTTGCTATCTGGGTCTTCACTCTTTTGCGTCAAAGGCGATATTATTATTATTATTATTATTAAATTTATTTAATTCTATTATATTTAATTGTAATTTACTTATTTTATTATTATTATTATTATTATTATTTATTTATTATAAATCACTTTATTAGAAATTTAATGGATTTATAAAAAAATATTGAGAAACCGAGATATTATCTAGGCCCTCACTCCTTGATGTGTGTGTTTATTGCCTTTGACACAAACCATGATGGCTGATTGATGCGGCACAACGTACACGTGTGAAGGGAAAAAAATCAGCCATCCTGGTTTGGGTCAAAGGCGGAAGCCCCAATCAGATAAACACACACATCAAGGAGTGGCGGCCTAGATGATATCTCGGCTTCGTAATAATTTTTTGTAAAATAAAATAAGTAAATTACAAATAAAGTGATTTATAATAATAATAATAATAATGAAGTGATGTTTATAAAAAAAATAAAAATAATAATATTTTTATAGGATTAGTTTTGCTATTGCTAAAGGAGTGGGGGCTCAGATAGTATCTCGGCCCCCTTCCAATTTGTTGTAATCTTTATTATTCTAATGAAGTGGTTTAAACATATGAAGGGTAATTATGTCATTTAAAACACACAAGGATGATTTTTGCTGAACGTTTCATCACTCGGAGATGATTAGTGTCAATAGTATCGGTTAAGGATGATTAGTGCCAAAAAGTACAAACCACATGGATGATTTTTGCAGTTTACTCTTTATTTTATATCAAAAAGCTTATTAATTTGCATCATATCATCCATAAATACTCACAAAACCATGTAAATCAACATAACCCTAATATTGCAGAATAAATTGGGGATCTATACTATACCAGATAATTAACCGCACCGTTAAAATCAAATCGTCAATGCAAACACCTAAATTCACAATCACACAATAAAATCATCACTAATTCATAACCAAAATTGAAATATCAAAATCCCTAAAATAAAGCTGAAATCATTACCTTTGATCATGTTTTTAATTAAAACCCTAACTATCCTCATCTTGTTATGGTTTTTAATCAGAAGTCGTCATGCACGAAACCAAGGACGAAGATCATACATGATAGCATAAATTAAGTGTCTTAATTTGTTGAAATTGAATTAGTGAATGAAGATGATACGATTTTCGAAATCCTTAAAATAAACGGTGATATTTTTATATGATTTTTAAAATTTTGGAAGGGATTTTTAAAATTGAGAGAGATTTTCTCAAAATTAACTGTCCATTGAATTCTTTAGAGAAATTGTAGCAGGGTTTGATGGAAGAAACAAATGGACCATTATACCCTTTGTTTTATATACAGATTTAATAGGTCGAATTTTATGGACAAAAATACCCTTTGAGTCATCATTTTCAGCATTAAATTGCCATGTCACCATGTCTAGTCATCATGAAATATTTCATGCCTTGCCCTATATATAGGTAGAAATGAAGATTTCGCTTGAGATTATAACTCCTATATAGAAAATATGAGGCCGTAGTAAAAATGTGTTTGGATTATAGGGTACAATAATAAAATCTGATATGGTATTTAAAATCGTCTCCTACACTCTTTTTAAAAAGTTCATAATAAAAAGATATGAAACGCGCAAATGGTAAAATGGACTTATTCCACACAGCCCGGAATGACAAGTTGCATTTGTATCCCTAGCTATATAGAACAAGACAATCTATCTCCCATGGTTTAACTATAAAAACACATTCAAAATTTGTACATCCACCAATATGGGACAAGATATAACAATGTCCAAGTAAACAAAAATCTAATTGACAGCTTTCTTTTATTGTTGTTACTTCCAAAAGTCCCTCAAACAAACGATTACATAAAAATCCATTAGGAGCTTTGTTATCATTGTCTTGTAACGAGTAGAGTTAAGGTCAGCACGATGTTGCGAATCTTTACAGAAATTGTATCTTTTTATCTACAAAGTGGTTACGTAGTAGAAAAAGATAAACATTATAATCTGTCCATACATCATGTAATTAGCAACATCTACTCTATTGCCCATTTTGAATATAACAAATTATACAAGGCAACATTTTACATGCATCATTATAGATAACATTTGGCATGTTAAAGTATGTAATTAGCAACGTCTACTCTATTAGCCATTCTGAATATAACAAAGGTTCACTTAATCACTTGTACATATCGACCACCGTCGTTAATCGAGAGATATGTTGTGTATGTTATTCAATACTTTCTCTATACCTATACGAAGATGAAGATATCCCACGATAATTGGTCGGCTGTAAACAGGATATGAAACCTGGTAGAAGTGTATTTTGTTTATGATACAATGCTAAAATCTGACATGATCTCTAAAAATCATTTCCTGCAATACTAAAATCTGATACCAATATGTGTCTTGTGCTTATGATACAACAATAAAAGTAGTATATATGAAAAAACAGATTAGTCTCGTACATTCTTTCGAAAAGTTCATTAGAAGAAGCTAAAAGTAGAATAAGAATAAGATAAAAGTATAATGTATTAAAAGAATGTGTTTTGTGCTTATGATACAACAATAAAAGTAGTATATATGAAAAAAAACAGATTAGTCTCGTAGATTCTTTCGAAAAGTACATACATAAGAAGATAAAAGTCGAATGTATGAAAAAACCTTAGTACAAATGTCACTAAATCCAAAGTGGTTTTTCATTTAGTGACAAAACTACTAACATTACTTAAAAAGGTTCACTTAATCATTTCATATATGCAACTTAAAGATACGACAATTCCAATTCCCACATTATCTTGGATGAGCATCACAACCAGGGCCGGTCCCGAGGATTTTGATGCCTTGGGCAAGATGATCGAAAAATGCCCCCACTAAATACTATAGAAAAATAATCGCATATGAACTCGATCAAACATGTTAAAACTACACATTTAGATTGACTCGACAAACTTGAATAATGGCATAATTCGATTATATCTAAATTAAATATGTTAGCAAGAATATTCCAGAAAGTATATGACCCCGTCATTGTAGGATTGTTTGTTGTAGATAATATTTGTAATATTTGTTTTCATAGTTATCCTGTAAAGTGTATCCCTCCCGTAATATAGGTATTGTAATCATACATCACCTCTATCATGGTGATTTTGACTAACATCGTTCTCATATGAGGTACTCAAGCCTAATCATATCCATGAACAACCTCTCTCTCAAGCCGACAATCACTCTTCTCCCAATGGCTGGACACTTCCTACCACCAATAAATCATGAAACAATCCCTTCACTCTTGCAACTAATCCTCACTCTTCGCACCTATAAACACACTCATCTTCTCAAACTTATCTAGTTTATGGCGCAAGAACAGATGCGTTGCCCATTTTTTCTTCTCAAAATCTTATGGAGCTAAGGTGATTGCTCCATGATAACCTCCAACAATTTCCATCCCTTATGCAGATGTTCTCAAGCTACGCCAACAAATCCCGCGTTACACACACCCTGGCAGTTTCATGATCAGCAGACGTGTTCTCTTCTTCTTTCCTGTACATTCCTTCTCTTTCATAAGATGGACATGGCTGAAATGCTTGGTCTTCAAACTGCTCGTAAGCTGTTGTAGGGTCTTGCTCTTAGAGGCGCTTTATAGCCACGACTCTAGTCGATCTACTGATGCACACTCTCAAGACTACTCTCATAACGTGCACTCACTAAAGTAATTCCACTGTTGCTAGAATTTGGAAATACAAGTTTTAAAGCAAATATGTACCAACTGCCTGGCTAAAGTCGTCCACGTTGATAGAGACAAACTCATTATGGTTTTTATGTGGACTTGCCTTCCTTTAGCCTTATTCTACCACAGCTAATCATGGCCAACAAAACCTCGACGGCCAATATCGTTTACGTGCTCTTTTGGCTCAGGCCGTAAGCCACGAGACATATTTTTAAAAACCAATTCATGTCTATACTAAAGATAGAAAGAATCCTCTTTACTGTTCCTACCCCTGCACACATTGATTGCTCATTAGTCATTTGTATACTTACACAACCGTTCCACATCCTGAGACCTGCAGCCACATTCCTCCACACCGCATTGTTCCGAATGGCAACCGTGTAGGAAAAGACGTGGACCAGGCGACCACCTCGACATGTCAGTTTATGTCGTACGCAAAAGGTCTCAGCGCGCGCTGATCATTTCCAGACAACTCGAGACTTATACATAAGTCAGCCTGTACCTAGAAATCATATATCAAATATGGCTAACATCTTGGCACAAGCTCTTTCAGGCACATGCAACATCTTCTCTAAACCCAGACTCTTAATATTATCCCGACCCCATCCACTGTACATTGACATCTCTGTTGCTTCTGCCACCTAAGACTCCTTCTACGTCCAACCTTGAATTCCTGTTCCTTACTCAGTCTTTAACTAAAAGTGTTCCGATTTGGTAAATGGCTAAGTGCTTTGCCGTCCTCTCTCAGAAAGGCCACTTCTTCATTCATCTTCAATGTCTTGAGCTTTAATCGCATCTGACCAATGGTAGTTGTTCCAGCATCATATGCTAAAAACTTGCTTCTCGTCATTCTAGCAAACTAACAACTGATTAATCACTGTCTCTTGATGCGTTATATTTATATCTAATACCTAATGTCTCTCTATGTCCATTCAGAGAATCTCGTCCGAACATGTAGAAATTTTGGTCTCAAGGTAAAGACTTGAGCATAACGCCTTCTTTATTGTTTGAATCAAGGTGACAACAGCACTTTCGCAGGCATCTTTACAAGTGAAGGAATTCTGTTGCATATCCATGAACCGATGGCATGCTCATTGGAGAGTCCATGTTTCATTATCCACGTAATTTCTTATTCATTCAAATTCTAACATAAGACTTGGGCACTCTATCTCTTACATCTATATTTGCCCAAGCTGTCTTTATTTTCATCATGTCAATTAGCAAAAGAAGCAACAACCTGCATGTGATCCTTCCCCTTTTGTAACCAGATAAAAATCGTTGCTTAAATCAATTTCTCGATATTATACACATGTGCTATTTATAATGGGGAACCTGCTACTCATTGCAAAATCGACAACTTGGTTTATTTATATTATGCGACTAATTTTTGTGGATGAACTTTCTCTAATTTTTTCTTGGTTTATCCTCAATGCCTTTTAACTAAAAACCAAATTCTTATCACATAACCTTAGTTGCTTTTCACACAATTTATGCAAAATATTTTAGTTTGCTCATACGACTCCCATCAAAGAACACTATTCAAAGATGATGGAGGTAACTGATTATGTTAATCAGACCCATCACAAGTACTTTTTATCACGACAAAAGGACTTCAACATCGCATATTTCTTGTCCTCATCATAACACCTCAACAAAAATCGCGGACGGGCGAACGCAAAAACATCAGACATTTAAACTGACACAAACCTAAATTGGAATTATGCTTATTATTCAATGCCCATGCAAACCTGTCACTCATTTTGGCTGAAGGCTTTGCTGACGGCCAGCGCCTACTCATAAATCGGGTACCTATCTTGTGCGGTATTGGAAAACAAATCTCCTCTTATGAAAGTTACTCTTCTACTCTGACATCCCAACACTATGGAACATTTTTGGTCATTCGGTTTGACCGAGTGTCGTAATCCTTAATTTTGACGAGATTATTCGGCAGACACAAATGTATCAACCACGTTAGCATGCCCTTGAATCGTTATTGGAGTATTAGCGCATCCAATATAAAAGGCCTACCGGTGTTTCGATCCATCTACATCACACGTATTTATGACAGTCGCTCATGCACAGTTTGATGAGATCATTATTTCCATTTCTTCCTGGTGCATGAGCTAAAATAGGCATACACCTCTGGCCACTTTGGAATCTCATCTTCACTTTTCATGACCCTAATCGATTTCTCCTATGCACCACCACCCACTTGATGTCCCGAACAGATCATCCAAGTAAACGAACATCAGAATCATCACACATCCCACGAAACCAATACATTGCCCAGTTTCTATTTTCTATAAGATCCATCAGCCCCGTTATAAATTGACAGCCTCCAAACCACAGAGTCCCGCTAACCGACTGAAGTTGAGTTAATTGACCCTTCTACCACAGGTATCTCTAGCAAACACTCACCCAGTTTCTCAAGCCAACCCCAAGCTACACTCACCCTATGAAACACGGTAAAAAAAATCATAAAGCGATGGCATCTTTATAAAATAAAAACGCCGACACATAGGGATTATTTATCTTCAATGTGTCAATCTACTCACTCTTCATCAAAGCCATCTTTGCTACGAAAGAGACCCTAACGGGTTTATAATCTATCAGCAGCCAAAAACAAGCCCACAATGGCTTGCTGTAGATTAAGGAGGAAATCTTTTACAACTTAAATGCAAATAAGACATTGGACTTCTCAGTCCACGTCCAACAGGACGCCAATTGTTGGGTTCGAAAGATGGTCTTCCGACAAAGTATCACGCGGATGGCTTTCTGTAGAACGCCCACACAAGCTCTTCTGTAAGCACAAGGATTTACACAAAACACCTACGGAACCAAATGAATATTCTCATACCTTTAGCCCCCCGTAAAAGGCATGCTAGCTGATCTGAAATTATCAATGCACTTGCTTCAATTTAATAAATGGCCCTCTCATCAACTAAGTGTAACACAATGCATTTCTCTGAAATGGCCATATATCTGATATAGGTAATTATGATCTACCGTAACCCGGGGGTTTCCGGTTGATTCACGGAGAGTCCCCAGAGGGTCCATGTTTTTTGCAAGCTCTATAACAAAGCACTAATACGGTTTAAAACAAGCTCCGCGAGCGCTTGTGTTATTTCAATGCTTGAGTGATTTTCTAATAACATCTTGATTCACTTGCAGCAAAGCTGATCCATCCACTCTTTATTTTTGTGTGACTCTACTTGCTTTATCTTTTGGTTTATGTTGACAGACATTATTTAACAGGTAATTGACCTAGCCATGGATGCCGTCCGTTTTATCGCTCGTACCGTAAACACTGATGTTGCCATTAAGGATCTGTGGTCTCTGGTTACTTCCATGGTTTAGAATTTATGCTACACTAATGACGTGCTGTTCGTGAGTCAAACCCAAGTATCCTTATGATACCTTATGGACGTGCTGGTTTCTTGACTCAAAACGAGTCCCCCACCGCTTCCTCAGCGACAACAACTTTTAAAGTTCACAAACAAAAAAAAAATAAAAAAACAAATTTAAAAAAAAAGAAGGAAAGCACCCTAATTACAGACCCACTTAGTACCGCTCGCTTTGTCGTGCCTGCAATAATTGCGCGAGCTATCACAGACCAAGACCCTCATCATATGCAGTCAATCACGTTCTAAGTCAATCTTCATGCTCCTACCTAATGATCACTTTATGTGTCCCCCAAGGCCCTGTTAAACTATATTGCGATTACAGTAAAGGGACTTCTCTTTCGGCCTCATATTCATCATAGTACTCTCCGTCTTTTGCTTGCTAGTCCGATGCTGAATGAGCTCAGTATTGTTTGGAAACCCGTCGCTCCCCTTATTTTACTCATCTTTCTTCGTGTAGAATTAGTTCCAGAGTGCTTAAAAACGCACCAAACCGTCTCTCGTTCAAGTTGTGAATCTGAATATCGTGCAATGGCCAATACAACAGCCGAAATGGTTTGGGTGTCCCATCTTCTTCGTGAATCAACGTGGTGTCTTCTACTCGACCTGTTCTGTTTTTATAATCAAGTGCTCACTATTATCTCAGCCAAAAATCCATTGGCCCACAACGTGCTAAGCATATTAACCTTAGACTATACCATTTTATCCGGGAGTAGTCTATATCCGGCAAACTCCACAACTCAGTTTTGTTCCAACAAAAATCTACAACCACAGAATATATTTACCAAGCCTGTTCCTCGACCATTGTTTGAAGAGTTACGCTCCAAGCTTCATGTCGGCCCACCGCCAGTTCGCTTGAGGGGGGATGTTAGCAAGAATATTCCAGAAAGTATATGACCCCGTCATTGTAGGATTGTTTGTTGTAGATAATATTTAGTAATCAATTGTATTCATAGTTTACCGAAAGTGTAGCCCCATAAATAGTAATTGACATAGGCAAATCCCCCTATTCAAAGTATATTCTGCAACTGCTAAAAAAATACATTTATAGAATGGTGGTATTCATCTAACAACCAACGAAGTAGATAAAAACATTACTTGTCGAGCTCAAAAAAGATTAGAGATAAGTACGTAATTTTAAGTAAGTACGTAAGAAAGGTTATAGTTACCCTCTCGTCTAATGGTATGGAGGTTTTACCCTCCTGGGCAAGGTCTCAAGTTCGAGTCTTGTCTAGGGCGATAGGGGTTTCCTCCCGCGTGCGTAAAGGGAAGGGTGTCATTGCCTTCTAAGCTGGACCCAACCTGGTTGTGTGGGCTCGCTACGCCTTCTGGGCTAGGGGCCATGTAGCCACAATTGCCGTTCAAAAAAAAAGGTTATAGTTGATGATCGAATAGATAATGAACGAATGTCAAACTTCATTGGGCATCTATATAACATGTATCATTTATAGTTGCTAAAAGAGTCAATTATGAAAATGGTGAAATTTTTGGTTGGTGGTCCATAAAGTAGTTCGTAAAAAAAGGTTTCAAATTTAGTCTTGGGCAAGTGCTAAACTGTATGACTCAACCCAAGTTTTGTCTATTCTGAAAAAACAAAAAAACGTCAAAATACCACAAAAAGAATTCAAACTTAAAACTATTGACCTCCTTTTTTTTTCTTTCGAAAAAGACAAAAATTAGTCGCACGAAATACATTATGGTCGTACAAAATATCACTTCAGTCAAACAAAAAACATCAACCTACTCGCGGAACACTTGTTACAGTTCACTAACAAAAAACATCAACCAACTCGCGGAAACACTGAAAAATTGGATGAAGTTAAACAAATAACAAAACTAAAAAACTAAAATTGAACTACATTTTTATTTAAAAAATCAAATAACGGAACATAAAGAAAGCTATAGGAAATCAAGTTTTTATCTCACTAAAGAAAATGAAAATTACGATGAAGACACAATAAAATTACTCCTAATGAGGCCTAATCACGATACCTATCAAAAACAAGGTGCGAATATATAATATTATTGTTTTTTTAAACTGTATAAATTAACACACAACCATAATATGGAGTAAATATTTAGTCTATACATCTTCCTCGTAACCTTGTCCGCAACCATTTTATTTTTCTGTCAACCGTTCATCTTCGTCTATTAGAGTATTGAAACACATAAAACTGAGGTCGCGTGTTTAATGTTTTCGATTATTTATATTCAAAAAACCACATCATCACATAATACCAAAATTCATACACCTTGACTATTTGATGCCACCCTAGTTACATTCGTGATGTGCCGCAAGAGAGGCGGTCAGCCCTTGCCCTCTCCACAACCCAGCCGGCACTGATACAAACCCACAGTTATAGACTAGAGACTGCACTCTAGTTAGTCTAACATCATATTTAAGTTGGCAAAACCCCATGACTTTTGTCCAATTGGCGAACTCAACTATATTATTGCAATAACACGCAAGGACGAAACAAGGGGGTCCTGTGCGGTGTCATGAAACCCCGAAAGTTTTTGTTTCATACAGATAATTTTTTTCGTAAATAAAAAACTGCATTACTTTTTAAAATGGACCCGGTCTAATCATTGTGTAATCTAGTTTATTGCTAAGTTTAGATTCCTTTAATAGGTAAAATCAAATCATTGTTCACATAAACTCTAATCATTTTAGCTTGAACTCGTAGTTTTTTTTTGTGAATTTTTTTCCTTATACAAAAGTAAAATGAATAGTGCACCGGTAACTTCCAGCTTCAGTTTCACGTCGAGACAAACCGTATATGTACCTTATAATAATATTTATTCAAGTATAGGTTTGTAATTTGCATTATTTCTCGTATTAGAAGAGCTTCCCTAAGCATGCTGAGATATTCAATATAAGGCTACTAAATTATTTTTGAGATATGAAGCGTTTTATGGTTTATTGTGTATAATAAGCCTTATTGGAGGATACATTTGTGTTTTATAAGTTCCGGGTGGTTGACCCATGAATTTCTAAAAACTGCCAAAAAACAAGTCCCGACACGTCCGTTAATGTCCAAATAAGTTTTTGGGAGGTCTAAAATGAAAATATGTCAAGTAAATACTCTACGTTATTGGAAAAACATTTTTAAGATGAATAAAAATGTCAAATAACTTCGGGGAATATTTTACGGTCAAGTTTTATAAGCTTTTAAGTGATCCCGACACAAAAACGAAGACACCCGAGGGGCATAGAATGCCTTGTCGTGAGTTCTAGACACAAGGGAGACAAGGAGGAATTTTTATAGGAACTTGGTCAAGGGTGGGTACATATGTATGTTGTTTGATACCAAAGCACACACACTGCATGTTCATTTGAGATCAACATCTCCTCTCTTTCTCTCCTTGCTTCGTCCGAACTCACACACACACTATAATTTTTCAAACTTTGATAAACAACATGAAGATTTTTTTTTTGAACGACAACTTTTATTAGAAAGCTAGCAAGGAGCTAGAACAATTACAAAGCAATCAAATAAGGATGTTGAAGCCAACAATCCCAAGTAAACTTTAGATTACATCTAGAATTACTCCAAATGAAAGAACGAGAAACAACATCATCGAACAAAGTCTCTTTGCGCGGTTTCTTGGAAGCAAAAAGAAGCTGGTTACGGAAATTCCACAAGCACCACCAAGACACATAAAAAACGCCTTCTAGGATCCCTTTAAGCTTGGAGCCTAATCGAATAGAATTAAACCACTCCAACCAACTCGAATAAGAATCAATAGGGCTCCAAGAAACGTTCCACCATCGACATATAAGCCGAGAAATAGCTAAAGCCACATCACAGGAAAAGAAAAGATGGGATGTACCTTCCTGCAAGACATTACATATCGAACATAAAGAAGATTACACCTGAATACCACGTTTGAGAAGGTTAGACCTAGTGGGGAGGCGATCAAGGTGGAGTTTCCACACGAAAACATTCACCTTAATAGGAATAGTCTTAATCCATCTCGTAGCAACATTCTCCTTTAAAAGTAGAACCTCATCCACAAGGTCATGAGCATCTTTAACACAAAAGTCCACATCCCCGTTCAAGTCCCAAGCCCATCTATCATCTACACTAGAAAGAACCTTCGACCTAACCAAATCCTGAATGTTTTTGAGCTGATGAGATTCCACACCTCCCCTGACATGGCAACGAAAAGAGCTATTGATCTCGCCTTGCATTTTAACCGCAACTGAACATTCCTTGTTGTTCTCCAGGGCGTACAACCTAGGGAAAAGCTCATTGAAAGGAACCTCACCTAACCAAAGATCTTCCCAGAAGCGAGTTTGCATACCTGAACCAACACGACGCTTACAATGAGATAGAAAGTCTATACCTTGAAGTTTTAAGGCCGAAACTTCCCAAATAATAGACAACCAATTCGAACAATGGAAAGAAGAGCGTGTCTGGAAAGAAGAACCATGCATGGCTGAAATGAAACGAAACCACAACGAATTATCATGAGAAAGAAATCTCCACACCCATCTGAAAAGAAGCGCACGATTAAGGGCATAAAAACTGGAGACACCTAAACCTCCATATTTCTTAGAAGCGAGCACTTTCGTCCACTTAACCCACGAAATCTTCCTATCGACACCTTGAACACCATTAAAAAAATTACGACGTAAAGATTCCATCTCATGTAACACGGTCTTCGGCACCTTGTATAAAGACATAGGGTAGATGGGAGTAGAGCCTAAAACCGCCTTTAGTAACGTGAGACGACCTCCTATGGAGAGGGTATTAATCTTCCACTTCGAAAGCCTAGACTTAATCTTACCAACCATATCATCCCAAGCATTGATCTTAGACATATTACCTCCAACCATAACCCCTAAGTATTTGAAAGGGGCTTTCATGACCGAACAACCAATGGAGGCAGCCGCTTCATTAACTAAACTGCCGGTGACACCCACTCCTAGAAGATTGCTTTTCTGAAGATTAATCTTCAACCCCGACGCCAACGAGAAACAATGGAGCATTTGAATAATACTCCTTAAGTTACTATCCGTCCACTCACCAATAAATACCGCATCGTCCGCATAAAAAAGATGAGAAATCGAGAGAGCAGAATCAATTTTAATACCAGTGAATATACCAGCCTCGACAGTTCTAGAAACCGACAAATGGAGCGATTCCATAACAAGAATGAAGAGGTAAGGAGCCAAAGGATCCCCTTGTTTCAGACCGCAATGAAATTGAAATTCTGAAGTAGGACTTCCATTAACAAGAACAGAAGCCATACCTGAGATTAAACTTCCTTTTATCCAAGAGCGCCATTTAACACCGAAACCAAAAGAAAAAAGAACATCATCCAGGTAATCCCACCGAACTGAGTCGTAAGCTTTGGCAAAATCAACTTTGAAAACCATGGCTTGCTGCTTTTTATGCCTACACCAAGAGAGTAACTCATTTATAATAAACGGCCCATCAAGAATCTGACGGTTAGGGAGAAATGCGGTCTGAACATCTGAAATAAGGTCCGAAATAACCGAAGACAAACGAATAGCAAGAATTTTTGTCACAACTTTATATAGACTCCCGATTAAGCTAATAGGCCGAAAATCACTCACGGTCTTGGGATCCTGACTTTTCGGAATCAAAGTGATAAAAGAAGCATTACAACCTTTAGCAAAAGAGTTATGCCTGAAAAACCACTCTACCGCGACGCACATATCTGGCCCAATGGAATCCCAATATTTGCGAAAGAATTCAAAAGTGAACCCGTCCGGCCCAGGCGATTTATTTTCGCCACAACTCCATACAGCTTTGCGAATTTCATCAGAGGACACCGGTTTTTCCAGATCAGAAATCTGGTCAGCAGTGAGGCGAGACGGGAACCTGAAATTCAGCCGACAACGACTCACGCCCGTGTCTTGGAACCTATTAGCAAAGTGAGAACGGAATTCTTCTTTAACACGATTAGGCTCATCAACCCATTCTCCATCAACCATAACGCCCTTGACTGATAAGTGAACGCGCTTACGATTAACAATACCATGAAAAAATTTGGAGTTCTCATCACCCTCAACAGCCCACTGAATCTTAGCCTTCTGCATTTGGTCACGAACAAGTTAGGTATGTTTTGTCAATTTTTTTTTTTTATTATACAATTGATCGGTTATTATGATTACAAAAACAATGTAAGATTTATGAAAGTGTAAATGACACAAAAATTTATATATTTAAAGTAAAGTCTAACAAGGAATCGTACTTTTTTTCTTTATAAAAAGGGGATAACCAACTTATTTGATTTTTTGTCAATTTGAGTTTTTTGTATAATATTTAAATGTTCTTCAGTTCTATGTTTTACATTTTATGTCTACGCCGTTTATCCTCATCCCGCTATTCTCGTGTCTATAACAAAGTATCCCCACCACCATCACTAGCAAGCACCGCCTCCGCTATCAACTCCACCCACCACCTCCGTAACAAGAAACAAACATATATCGTCCATACGTACATAAGAACATATTGATATATAATGATTCAATCGTTACCAGTCCGACTTACCTTCGCAGGTAGGAATGGTCTTATTTTAATGACATGTCATACATTCCTTAACACATTAATGTTTTTAAAAGCCGGCTAGGAATTTATATAATATACTCACTACTATTTTTCACGGTGAAATAGCTTAACACCAATGGATTCAAATCCACGATTTGATAAAGTTTCTGCCGCAATAAGGTTTTTCTTTTACAAATAGATCATAGTGGTGACCAATTTCTAGTTTTAAAACCTTCCTATTCATCACATATAAATAGTTTTTGGTGAAGTGTGTAACTTGGATTTGGGATCAATCATTTAAGACTAATCCCGATATTATGGATGACGATTGTAAAAATTTTGAAAGGTAAGTAGGCGATGATGATCTAGGGTGATGTAGTAGCGACGGTGGACTTATAAATGTAAACTTAGAATGAGGGGGGGTGGGGTACCGTTAATTTTTTTAACGAAAATATCAAAATTGCAAAAAAAATCCCAGATTGAAAGTACATTTTAATGCCAAGGCCAAAAAAGTAATGCTTACTGATTGGAAATAAACCTTTAAGTTTGATACATTTTTGTAGGTCTTTGCCCTAATGAAAATGATTGGTAAATGTGATTACAAAAAACAATATCACCACCATAATAATAATCTGAGTCTTTTTGTATATCCCTTTTATTATTATAAAAGAATCTCATCATTTCGTAGTTTTTTTTACAAAAAGAATCTTCTAATAAAATTTGGACCACTTAAGTAAACTTGATTTATGAACTTCGTGGGCAAATTCGTTTTGAACTGAGTGGTGTTATAATACAAAGTCATAATTAAATCAACTTGCTCAAAAATGTAAAGTAATGTTGGAGAATATGCACATAGAATAATAGTTATTTTTTTGTCAAATTTGTGAAAACAAAAACTTAATAAAATTATTATGTGCAAATTTGTGAAAAAACATAAACTTAAAAAATTATATGTGTCTAAAATTTGTGAAAAACAAAATCTAAAAAAATATAGACTGGTATTAATAAAACTATTAGTGATGAATTTATATCTAAAATTTTATGAAAGTAAAGGTGTAAATTTATAAGTTTTTCATGTTTTGTTAACAAACTTCAAAAATAAAAACGCGAACAAGTTGATAGCAACAATAACGTACAAAGGATATGTTGACTAGCATATTGGTAAAACGATGAATGTCAAATTTGCCAATAAAAGTTTAACGCAGCGTACTAACGGCGCTCCAAACGTTTGGTGGAAAGTGGCGGAAACGATGTGAGATTATTGAAAGGGTCAAAGTATTTACCGTGACGAGAATTAAGGGGTCTGCGTTTTCTCAAGAGATGCTTGGGCCGTTTTTGAGATTCTCATACGTTATGGTGACACCGGAACAAGTTCGACTTAAGGAGACGTCCCCGGGTGCTTCCCAAGGGATCTATTACCGGTCACGTGCAACGACCACGGTTTTTTCGCCTCCCCTTTCACTCCAGACGCAAAACCACAGCCCGACAAGAAAAGCAAAGCCGAGCATACGGCGAGCACGGTGGAGTAGTAGCGCGTACCACCCCTCCCCCCCACCCCTCATTCGATCGCCTATTGGAGCAGCGACGTTGTTGTAAACCGGGAAGCCGCTGAAAGGGTACTTGAACGAAGCTCAAGCCGAAAAAGAACCGACACACACTAATCGCGGTTGGATCAGCCAGTTGAGGATTCTATGCTACTAGACAAGATTTGGACGACGACAGTAGCCTATATAGATCAAGAAGCCCCGAAAAAACAATTGATCTAAAAACAAAATGAAACAATGATTTGAGGTGACGAGACGACGAAGCGAAGACGATTTGTTTTTTTTAATTTCGTAATGTATTTTTTTTCGTAATGTTATTTTTTTATTTTCGTAATTAGTTTTTAAATTTCGATACTTTAAATTTTATTTCGATTTTGTTTTTTTTTTTCGTAATGTTTTTTTATATTTCGTTATTGTTTTTTTTTTTTTAATTTCGTTTTTATATGTTTTTTTTTAATTTTCGTAATGTATTTTTTTTTAATTTCGCTAATGTGTTTTTTAGTATATGTTATTATGTGTATGTTTAATTATGTATGAAATAGATAGTTTGTTAAAATAATGTCTAATTGTTTAGGGGGTTCTTATGAAAATAAAGAGGTGAGATGGTGTTTTTGGTTTTATAATTAAAGAGTGGTGTGGTGTTGATGTTATGTCTGATGTGGCACCCAAAAAATTTGTTACCTGTTACGACACTGAGGCTCTAAGGACAGACACTGCAAAAAAACATTTTATTTGTATGTCTTAGGAAAGACACAAAAGTTGAACTAACATGAGTTACAAAATAAAACAATACAGATGCACCATAAATTTGTTTGAGAGATTCAGTTTCTAAAAATAATCTTATATACTTGTATTGTGGGCCTTTAAACAATTAATTGGTAGCCTTTATAAGCTTAGTTTGATAGTAAAGATTAGTCTTTTTACTTGCTTCTCAAAAACCATATGATACTAAATCGATCCACTTATGACCTATCAATGAAATTGGTTTGTTTCTTGTTCTACTATTCCTCGCCTCTAATATATATTTCAATCTTTTTTACTGTTTCGGGAAGACATACATTATAATTTTTAAACACATCAAAATTTTGTCCACCAACCAATGTGGGACAAGGTCTACTACAATTTTTAAACTGAATTTTGGCTTTTCCGTTTTAATTTGAGAGACAATATAATATCTATGACAACTTTAATCTTGATGCGAAATGCACAAGCTAGTTAACACGTCAATACTGTTAGTAGACGTATTTGTGTAAGACTTGCATTTGTATTGTTTGAGTAGAATTCTTGAAGCGAAATGCGAAATGCCCAGCCCACGTGCCAGGTTTAACCTTTATATATATATATATATTGGATCTTATGTAATCATTAATTAGTCAAGCACTACCTATCAAGATGGGTTCGATCACGAGAAATTTAGTTCCGATAACATTTTACTTGCTCGATGGGTTCACTTGGATATATCAACCACTGACGGAAAGACATGGTGTACTGTAGTTGTCGTTCAATATTTTGCTTAAAATGAAGATTTCCCATGAAAATCGGTCGGCTATAAACAATATATAAATGTGTTTATTCAAAAAGTTCTTATAAACAGATAAGAAACCCAGAAAGAAAGAGTAAGGTTATTTCTTAAAAAATAAGATACCGTAGTAGAAGTATGTTTTGCTAATGATTCAACAATAGAATACAATGTTGCTTTAAAATAGTTTCCTGCATTTTTTTTACATAAAGTGATGTTTATGTATTTGGAATCTCTAGTTGCTTTTGTATTCCAAGACATGTACATCAAGATAATAACGCACCAATGGTTTTAGCTTAAAAACACATTCAATATTGTACATTCACCTATGTGGGATAAGCTAAAATTATCTTGATGTCAAGGGCCATGAAGGAACTCGTGGCCGATTTGAATATAATGTTAAATATGAATAACCATAGTTTGAATTGTATAAGCTCATGTGAAGATGTACAAAGATAAAAACACTAGATACAGATGGAGAAAACACTACTACAATTCGAGGTCCTGAGACCACATATGTGGTCTCTAAGTGGCCAAAAAGTGGTCACAACTTCAAGTTGCCACAACAAATGGTCGCAACTCGTCGGTCGCAAAGATCCCGACGCAAGATATCTTTGCCACCACTTAAACAATGCAAGTTGCTACCACATGTGGGGCCCAAAAAAATTCAAAACAAAATTAGTCAAAGCAATTTAGAGACCACAAATGTGGTGACAACTTATTTAACCAATAAAATTATCATATTTATTTATAACTCATTTTATTTTAATAGAAAAAAATAGTAAATAAGATATTTAAGTTGCGACCACAAATATGGTCTCGAAGTATTTATCCCTATTTATTCACTTATTTGTTTTAAAGAAAGTAATTATTTATAAAAATTAGTTGTGACCACGATTGTGGTCTCGAAGTGGCAGTCCATATTAATGTGCCTGCACAAGTTGCTACCACGATTGTGGTCTCGAAGTGGCAGTCCATATTAATTTACATGCACAAGTTGCGACCACTTTTGTGGTCTCGAAATGTGTTTGTATGAAGAAAAAAAACAGCAACATCAGCTGCATTTTCGGAATTTTTCCGGATTTTTTTTCCGAAAATATCAACCAAAACGAAACGTGCAAATGACCCAAAACTATGATACAAAAGAGTTCAATATCATCTACCCACTTATTCAATCCAAAATAATAAAACAAAGTCACAATATTCGCAAATAACAATCCAAATGAAGCTATTACAATAACACAACAATGTCAATACAAATAACATGCTAAATTCCCTACTTGTAAAAATCTTGATCATCACTACCATCATCTTCATCATTACCACCATCATCATTACGATCGTCACTAAAAGTCCGTTGATAACACCCGTCGAGATTCATTATCAATCGGTAAAACAAATATAACGCAACTAAGTACCTACAATAAATTTAAGTGGTCATGTACCAAAGTGTCTAA
>BQNB010068996.1:7428-33648 GCA_026074375.1 Tanacetum coccineum
TTAAGTTGGCATAACATGGTAACCAACTCCTGCCATTTAAGCACAGAGTTCCATCCGCATGTGGTTCCAACTTTTCCGTTCTATGTTTCTCTGGATCTTTTGAATTCTCAACCAACACACCTCCAACATCCTCCTTCTTGATGTTCTCCGGCTTTCGTGCTTCGGTCTGAGCTTTCAAGATTTGTTTAGGAAGATCCAAGCTAATAGTCATCACTAAGGCCCGAACCCTTAGTGGTTCTCGTTTCTTCCTGCTTAGAGCATCAGCAACAACATTTGCCTTCCCTGGGTGATAACAAATTTCGCAATCGTAATCACTCAGCAACTCTAACCAGCGACGTTGCCTCATATTTTTAATCCTCTGATAACAAGAATGTGTTGTAAACTTTTGTGATCAGTGAACACCGTGCACTTGGTTCCGTACAGATAGTGCCTCCAAATTTTTAGAGCAAACACTATTCCAAGTTCTCTAAAATCATGAGTCATATATCTTTTCATGAATTTTAACTGCGGGATGCATAAAAATCACCTTTTCTCCTTTGCATCCAATACAGCGCCCAAACCCTTCTTTGAAGCATCGTATATCGGATGAAAACTTATGTCCCTCAGGTAAGGCTAGGATTGGTGCACTGCACACTTTTCTTCAACAATTGAAAAGCTCTTCTTGTTCATCGCCAAAACAAACTTGAGAACCTTTCTGGTTAGTTTTGTCATTGACTTGGCTATCTTTGAAAACCCTTCGAAGAATCTTCTATAATACTCTGGCCGAGCCCAAAAATTGGCGAATCTCCGTTGGTTGTTTTTTAGGGGACCGCCCAATCAATGATATAAAGATTCAATCTTGTGCAGGGTCAAACGTGAAAACCTCGACAGTCCAATCACTGACTGAGGAATTGTACCCTGGAGATCCAGAATTCCACACTTGGAGAACTTGAGTGACAATTCTCCTTCTTAAGAAATTTCAAGATCTGCCTAAGGTGTTCTTTCTGTTCCTCATATACTTTTGGAGTAAATCAAATGACATCGATCTGAAGACAATTACAAACTTGTCCAGATACGTTTTACACACCCGGTTCATAAGTCCATGAACACGGCCATTGCATTATCAAGAAACCAAAAGACAAGGACTTGGGAATTCATAGTGACCAGTATCGAGTCCGGTAATCATCTGGGAATGTCCTTCTTCTCGAACATCTCAACAGTTGAACCCTGACCTCAGATCGATCTTTGAATAAATACTAGACCCTTGCAGCTGGTCGAATAGGTCATCGATCCTTGGGAGTGGGTAGCGGTTCTTCACTGTCGTTTGTTCAATTCCCTGTAATCGATGCACATCCGGAAAGACCCATCTTTCTTCTTTACAAACAAAGAAACCGGAAGCCTCCCCCAAGGGTTGAGGAAACTTGGTCCTTATGAAGCCTTTGTCCTAAGTTCCTAGTAGTTGCTCCGCTAGCTCCTACATTTCGGACGGTGCTAACTATATGGTGGCCCAAGTGCTTACGGTGTTAGCGCCAGGTACCAAATCGAATCGAAACTCCACTTGTCGAGTGGGTGGTATACCCGGCAAGTCCTCAGGAAATTCTTGAACAACTGGCACATCTTCAAGTCGTTTCTCCTTTGACTTGTCTTCGTCTTTGGTTACGGTGATATTTGCTAAGAATACTAAAAAAAGACATCCCTTTCGTTAAATACTCCTTGGAGCCATAGTACACTAGATGCGTTTTATCGGGTCCCGTGTTTAATGCTGCTTTCGTACCATGAACAATTAAATTTACCGTCTCCTAAAGGATACGAACGATCTATTTCCGCACAGACAATAACGGCATGGTACTTTGCCAACCATCCAAACCAATTATTACGTCAAAACAACCTAGTTTCTAACGTGGTATTAAGGTCTATGTTGAAAGATGATTAAAGAAGGGTTTAACGTACAACTACCGGATAAACAGTGTTTAACCCAACTAATTCGCGAAAACCGTCGTCTAGTTTGCACATTATAATCATGATCTAAGCAGTCGGAGTGATAACAATCTCGAGAGCTAAAAGCATTAATACCAAACTCCTATCGCACCCTGGTATCAAATAAAATATAAGTGTATCGGCTATGTTTAGGAGAAACGTACCCATGACGACATTATTGTACCCGGGTTTGCCCCTGCATGCCCTCGGCATATACCGTTTCTTTGCCTGAGCCTTGGCATTTCCAGCCTGATTACCCCGGTTGTTGTTGTTCTTCCATTTTGGGCAATCCTTCTTGAAATGCCCCTGGGCACCACATTCAAAACAAACCCTCTGATTAGCCCCAGTGTTGACATTTAGTGGGATTCTTACAGTCACAACCTAAATGACCAAATCGGTTGCACTTGTGAAACTTTAGGAGCACAAGGACCAACATGGTGATTAGTTACAATTGGAACATAGACGTCAAGGGGCCCTGCCGTATGTGGTCCCTCGTCACCATTTCTGCTGCATAAGCCCTTCCAGGGTTTTGTCTCTTGTTTGGTTGTTGAAGTCTCTGGTTGTATCTGGCGGTGTCATCAGTCTTTCTTTTGTTGTCAGCTGATGTTCAGGGAACCCAAGTATTTCAGATCTTTTTGTCCATGATTTCAGCTGGCGAACTCAATGCATCCTGCATAGTTTTTGGCTAGTTGCACCTGTCACACTGCCATGGAACGTTCGGCAAGCCACCGACATATTTCTCAAACTGGTCTATATCTTCCGGAAACATCCGATCGCACATTAAGTGCCCAGTTCTTGGAAAACGTTGGCTATAGGTTTTACCACATCGTTACCCTTAACACCTGTCAAATTCCCACATTTCAAACTCCCAACTTCTTAATTTCGCCCCTTGACATAATTGACTGTCATCATCTTTTTCATGAGTCCTCCATGGCAATGCATGGCAGCTTCATGAGTAGTGGTCTTAACGAGGGAGTTCCACCATGTAAGCAGCATTTCCTTACAGGGTACAACGTAAGCAAATTTGACGCTGGCATGCTACTGTATCAGTTTGCTTAACTGTTAAACAGACCCCCATCTTCAAACCATGAGTGAGTCCACACAACTTCCCTCAGTGCCCTTGAAGATCAAGGGTTGGCATTTTAGTAAGTCCGGGTAGGTGCATTTCACGAGCAACCTGGCACAGGCCTTCTGACACCCGTTCTAAGTAAGGCTATCATCGCCATTCCGGTTCATTCACGCTTAGCCAGTGCAGCATTAACTGCCTTCATTAATCATTACCTGAATTTGGGCATTGGTGACAGATGTAGTGGTATGAGTGTCTGTGACTGGTGTCGGTGTTGCACTTGGGTTTAACCTCATGGTCCTTCTTTTTGGTGCCATTTTCTTGAAATCACAAGAAAACATAATACCTGTTAGATTTCATAAAATCATAACTATGACATAACATATAACACATTTAAATAAAAAGAGATCACCTCACACAGTAACATGAACACTTGTTATTGAAATTAATCTGGTATAACCAATTCGACCATTCATTTATAATAAATTTGATTTCATAGATAACGTAATCCATCCATTACATATATAACTTGGAAAAACATACATGTTTGGTTCAGATACAAGATGATTTACTACTCTTAGGTTACAAGACAAAAGAAATAACCTAAAGCCATACTAGCCGGGATATACCCGTAACACTTAGTATGTTGTACAAGGTAGATAATACCTGAACAAAAGACCTATATTGGGTAGCTAAACAAAACAAAAGATCTATACAGTCTGCTAGCTGGGAATAACCCATAATACTTAACAGGCTGCATAGCATAGCTACAACATAACCAAATCTAGGAACTGCTACCAAAAGACTCGTCCTGGTGCAAATCAGGCGTTCCCCGGCCATTTTGCGGGTCCATGCAGCTCTACAACACGACCATCTGTGTATGTATTCTTTCATCAACCTCAATGTCTTAGTCAACTGAACCGGTCTCTTGTGGTCTGATGCCGAACAACTCTGAAATCACCCTTTGTCTCCTGTGATCTGCTGAATGCAACTCCAGAAATCAATGCACTCTACGCCACTACCGTTACATAATGACATAAACATCGAACATGCCTAGTCCTACATCCAAGGATAGCCCCTAGCCTCACGAGCCATCTTAAGCCTCTCTCTCTATCATTAGTACTTACTAGGCTAAACACGAAACAGGCCTATCCCATACAACAAGGTAACTTAGCCTCTCATTGAGATCCGGTCATCTTGTAGCATCTCCATAATACCTACAGGATGGTAGTTCTCCTGGCTCAATCAATGGTAGCAAGATCGGTAAACCCTCTGATTGACCCCTCTAGGTGGTTTGGTGCAACTCATCGATGGCTCTACCAGATCATCCCATGTATCGAATGCCATAGTCTAACTCCCTAGACATCGGATGTCCATGAGCGATATCTACCATATCGATGAATCCATAAAGGTCTCCCCTTGCTATGGAATAAGGGTCTTCCCTAGCTATGACAGGTCCGTCCTGCCTAGCAGCACCGGCTGCTGAACTCTCCCCGACCTCATGACTAGGGGTGGGAGAAGCAAAACGCACCCTCTTCCGAAGCGGTAAACAACTCTCTGGGATCTCATATGAAAGGGCTATTGGGTGGTAGGGGGGGGGTGATGGTATAGGTAATGGGTGGTGATGGTATTTTGTGGTATGGAGATGATAGTAGAGTAAGTGGTGATGGTGGTGGGGTGGTTAAGGCAAGAAGTCTCTCGACCTCTTCCCTAGGAGGAAGTGATATGGATGGCTCATCCCAGATAGATATCCTGGCAGTCATACGGTGTACAGGTGGGACAGAGTCGGCCGGAGCTGGGTGCTCCTCCTCCTCCTCCTCATCCTCGTCCTCGTCCTCATCCTCATCATCATCATCATCCCCATCAGCAGGGTTTCAGCTGGATCCTCCTCGGGATCCTCATCGTCCTCCTACCGGCTGCCTCCGTCAGGATCAGACTCAGGAACATATCCTGGTGAATCTGTAGTGGGTGAGGCAGCAGCAGCAGGTAGTGGCTGCTCCTCGGCCAAGAGTATCTCATCCTCTTGTGGCATGTACTCAGGGACATCGGCTTAAGAACAACAAGTCCAGTGGGGGAGGAGTACTGCGGCGTCCTCGGGCCAGATATATAGTCAGGCGATGGTTGAACCCGGGCCAGAATATAGTCAGCGATGGTGGAACCTCGGGACTAGGTATGATCAGGCGATGGTGGAACCCATAAGCTTCCATGTATGTAAGCATATGGGTCCCTCTGGCAAATGGGTGTTCACCACACCCCATCGACTCCTGGTGAAACCAATGTCCTGAATCGTCCTCAACTGAAAGGAATACTGAGTGTATTAACTGTAGAATGCTCAGAATCTGACAATAAATCTGAAATCAAAATAAGCTTATATAAGTATTGCTAATAAAGACTGTTAAAGTAATATTACTTTAATAATATAACTGTATATCAATCATGAATATCAATCATACATGCACTAGCCTATACGCGACATAATGCACAATTTAGTGAATGTATGTCCCCCGTGAAAACCCCTTTGTAATGAATGTCAATGTTTGAAAACGTTTATAGTCCCAGCAAAAAACATTGACCCTGGATTCTCTATAACCTTGGTCTCTTGATACCATTCTATAACACCGCCCAAAATTGGGTCATCAGCGTGAATAAGGGCCGGGGCGTGGTTACTTCTCAGATCAATAACACAAGATAATATCTGAACGACCAAAAAGTCGTTTAAAAACTGTACATTAGTTTTAAATAAAGTATGTTAGCAAAAAGCCTGAAGCTTTACTTGTTTACATTTTTATTATTACAAAGATTTCCAGCCCATAACAGATAACAAAATATAAAGCGACAAAATCTTAATCATGACTTCAAAATAATAACAACCAATTTATCTCTTCGCAACCTCGTGCTTAATGACCTCCTGAAAAACATTGGCAATAAAAACGTCAAACATAAAGTTGGTAAATTTCATAGGTTAATGTAAATGTGTATGCATACCGCAAGACTTTCCCAGTGATAAAGCAACAGATGCAGACATCACGAAAATGCAATAACGTTTGCCTAACACATACAACCGAAGCTCACATAATTAATACCAATATATTAAATATTGCCTACATTGCCCGTGATGATGATTCACTCCGTAACATCCCAGCATCCGACCTGAATACGTTCGTATTCCAAGTGATAGCTATTCACCCAACGGGGAGGTCAATCCCAAATAGATACTATCTATAATCATTCGCTGCTCACATTCCATAATTGACAGTATCAGGATTATCATAGGGCATAAGTGGGTTAACGCTACTTCGGCAACACGTAATCATGAAAAAATGTACACTTACACAATTGTAAAACATGCTTATTTTCTCACCCAAAAACTGGTAATTTAATAAGTGTAAAACAAATGGGGACCTATGACTCACCTTGAGTGAGTAAAACGATAACAATATAATCCCAAGTAAAAAACGCGTCACGCTAACGCTCGATAGCAAACCTATTTAAATATAGGTCGAAATCAGTATTCAAGTACGTTGTCTAACAACAACTGTATATAATCCTATATAGTTATCATCGTACTATCGTTCGGGCTATCATAATTTAAGAGGTCATGACATGACGTACGAGGAGTTAGGACACTTTAAATCGTAAATCCAACAACTCGTCAATACGCCATCCGAAGAAGCCTCATTATGAAATTCCCTAGTAATATACACTTCCAATAATAATAAAATATATTCTATATAGCTATATCACCATCTAATCGTTTACATGAAATCACATTTATAAAGTAAAAACGTTTATAATTACGCTTTTAGCAAAAAAATGACATAACTTTATCGTTTTAAGCTCCGTTTTCTCCCGTTCTTACGCCCACGCTTTGTATAAAACGAGTAACAATAAAATCACATTTTTAGGTTTATTGAGATTCTGTGATGAATCGTGTTTTAAAACTGATCATAAAAACGCTATAAAATCGTTTTTAACTTTTAATTAACGTAAAACCCGTTTTAGAGAGTCGTATCTATTCGTTATAGCACCATTTTAGCGATTCTTTCCGAACACTTTCTCGTAATTGAATAGTTTTAACATATTATGATGTTTACAAAGTATAAGTTCTGCCATGTAATAATAGTAACTTTTTATAAAAATTTTGTTTTATAAAGTATTTAGCGTCGTAAACTTCGAACTACTGTATCTTCGATCTTATTAATCCGTTTTCGAGTTTCTTATCATTTTGGAATCCTCAAGATGTACTATATTTATAAAACATAATAATGGCTACTTTTCAAAATCGAACCAAATACAGAAATTTGAAGTTTTTGTGTATATAGAACAATTGTTTTAAACTTGATTTTTGTACCATTAAGATTCAACAACCTTATTCACAACTACTTTCACAACAATTCTATCTTATTTTTTTTACATAATAAAGTCCCCATTAGTATCATATTTACTCAATTTTGTTCAAGAGTAACAAGTCTAACCAACCATTTCACATGAATACTCTAAGTTAACTTTAGAAACCCTAATTTGCTCATAAACATGTTTATACTTAAACAACATGTAAAAACACTTATACACCCCTTTTAACATCATATAGCATCCATGTGACATGTAGAATAAAGTTCACAAAATATTAATCATGAGATAAATAACATTTTTACCATATCAAAAATATCTAAATGGTGAATTAGCTAAATATAATATATGAACCCATAAAAATCATAGTTTATGAATTTTATTAAGCAATTTAAATAACCTAGTAGGCAGAGTAGAGAAAAGAATAACAAACAACCCTTGAGATTAACAACATTGGCTTGAAAATATAAGGTGAAAACCCTACACAACCAAGACATACCCTAATCTTCTTTGCAAAAACTTGTAAAACCCCGTTCATAAGCTTAACACACCCTTCAATTCTTTTTATAATACCTTAAGTATGTTATATAAACACTAATATTGGAGAAAGAAAAACAAGCATAATGGATGTGGTTTAAGGAGGGTGTTTCCAGCCGTGGGTTTAATAGGAGGAAGAAAGAGAGTTTGTGATATCTTGTAATCGTAAATGGAAAAGTATGAGAGAATTTTCTCTATCACAAGTGCACCATAGTTTTACTACCTATGGAAGATATTTTGAAGATATTCGAGATGTCCAGTTGATTCATGCAAAGGTTGGCAATGCTTGTTGAAAGAAGTTGAAGCTTATCTTGAAATTATGGCTAAGTCATTGCGACTAATGCTGCAAGAAGCAATTATGAAATATTTATGTGAAGTTTCCATGGTCCAACCCTAATCCTCCAAGTCATATATACACGAAATCATGCTTGTGTATACAGTTAGGATATGTTTTGATCTTTTATATATGAATACTAGGCATTATATTAAGTAGAATGTAGGGAATAGACATAAAAATGTATAACATGCACATGGTAAATATTGCATTTGAATACATTTCATGACGAATATTATAATGTGATAATACTTGAAGTTTTAAATAAACTTTAAGTATTTGGTATAAATATTTGGAATTTGGATGAAGCGTAGATAAGTTAAACGTGCTGTCTGGGAAGGCTAAACCGTATTTTATCGCGAACGAAACACTTAACGTACCAATAAAATACAATGGCAATGATAATAATTAACCTCTAAATATCATATAACACTATGCTTGATGTAAATAATTAATTTGTTTTAATGCCCGTTTACATTGAAAGAACATTTTATAGTTTACGCGATTTAGCTTAACGATTTACGATATTAAAAAGCAAACGGTAAAACCCTAAAAAAAATTAGTGGAATTACATATTTCGTACAATGACCTAAAACCACGAGTGTTATATTTACGCCTTGTTTTGCTGTGTGATTTTGAAGATTGCACGTGTCCTGGTTTATATTAAGGGTTTCGGCTGTGGTACTGTATTGTTTATACACAACTTCAGCAGAAAAGGATGTTATGAAGAAGATGATTTGTTAGAGTGTTCATTGGATTGGGATTAGATTATGTTTCTGCTGTCATGATCGTGTTTGGTATGATGAAAATATGGAAGATATACGCGATATTGTATAATGGTGATATACAGGTTGTTCACATTATATGGAGACAAAGAGATTTTTTTTAAAAATGAACATTAGTGCTGCTGTGTTCGATCATGGTTAAAACTGTTTGAGTTGTTGTTCAAGCTTAAAAGAAATTAATAGTGTTGAACGAGTTTCTTTTAATGATGTTCATAGTATTCATGTTGATATTAGGCCTAGTGATGATAAGGTTAAAACGATGGCAACAGGTATGGGTGTCTGGGGTTCATATACCTACTGTTCGTAAATATTATATCTATTGAAGATTCTCGTTTGATTGTTATTGTTTGGGATTTAAAGGAGAATACAAAGATTACAAAGGCTTTTATTCATGGTTTAATTGGTTACGAAGATTATTATTTATCATCTATTTGACGGTGAAGTGGAATTATTTAGGTTTGTGTTCTTATTCATGGTTTAATTGGTTACGAAGATTATTATTTATCATCTATTTGACGGTGAAGTGGAATTATTTGGGTTTGTGTTCTTATCATATCTCGAATGGCTGACTACATTTGGAGATAACTTGTTTGTGCGTTCACGATATGACAAAGAATTGACAAATCTAGCAAAGGTGTGTGATTTTTCTTATGGTGTTCAATGCTCACATTTGCTATCAACTTTGGTTATGTATCTCATAGAAGATGAGGATAAATAGTCAGAAATTTCGTCTCCCTACACATAGGTTTTGGGTATACCTTCAAAGTCACGTGGATATTTGCCCAAGAACCTAAGTCACAAGTTTTGGTTATATATACTTCAGGCATCAAGTTTCGTTATACTTGAGTTTTCCTTCAGACACAGTGATCATTACATAGAGCCTTACCATAATTTGAAGATTTAAGAAATGGTTAACATATGGGTAGCGAGGTGAAGCTTAATGTTTAAATGTTATAAACCATTTAATTGCTAATTGAGGTGAAGGTTTTTACTACTGCTAGTCTTTGTTACTACTGCTAGTTTAAGTTTCTACTGCTCAAGTTCATTTATCTTAAAGAGCTTCATAGAGGAACTAGATTTGTTGGAAGGCTGAATTAGAAGTGTGATAGTGGTTCGTAGTTTGAGAAAGATCCAAAGTTGCCTACTTTAGTCTCATATTTGAATATGAGCTAAAAAGGGGAAGAAGATTTGATGATTTGCAACTTATAGATCCTTGGTAGTTTAAGGGGAAGTTTCATTCCTATATATTAACTTCAGGAAAGTTCGTGCTTATAGGTTTTGTCATTATCAACTAGGTGGAAATTGTTTGGGAATTATATTTGAGTTGATAAGACAAAACAAGAATGAAACAAAAAGGACTTAAAAGAAAAGGACCTAAATCGACAATAAGAGATTCTTCAAGCTCGTGGAGTATATTCTACAATAGATGGAAGATATCAGAAGATACTAAAAGATATGCTCAAGAAGAATAAAGATAAAGATTAAAAGATTTAGTTTCCTTATTGTATTTATTATGTTTCCTTGTAAACCTAGATATCTCTAGTATATAAAGAGATACAGGTTATAGGTTTTATATATCCAGAAAAGTGTGTGTACATAAAGTGTTAGAGATGTAGACGTCTATAGAGTTGGTGTAGCCTCAAGGTAATCAAGTAAAATTTTCCTTTTTAGTCCTTCCATCTACTTTCATATGGTTCTCGAATGATGAAATTACTCGCGTTATGAATTTAAGTGAATCAATCCCCCAGTTATCCCCTTCGTCCAACATTTCATCTTCGCCATCGTGGGATTCGGGATAGAATTTACAAAAGAATTTCTCCACTAGCTCTTCCCAGTGGTAATTTTTCCTTCCCCCTCATTTATCCACCATTGTCTTGCATCATCAGCCAGTGAGAGAGGAAAAACCTTCATTCGTAGTCGATGGGAGTCCACACTAGGAATTTTGATTAAATTAAGTAATTCAAGAACCTTGGCAATGTGGTCCACCACGTCTTCATCAAAAATTCCGTGGTGTGCATTATTTTTTAATTCATTCAGAAATTCCTTGCTGAGTTCAATATTAAAAATCGTCGCACACGTTATTATGGTTTATAGGATTTGATTCAGCTTGAGCATTTTCCATGTATTTCTTTAAAATTGGTTCTTCCATAGTTCTTTTAGTATCTTCTTCAATCAACTAGCTCTGATAAGTATGATCTTCCACAAAGGTAAAGATATCAGCAGGATTGCCTCGAAAAATATAGAAAATATAAAGCAAACGGAAATCAAACACGGAAAATTTAAGCTTCTATCAATACGCCGTATTCAATGGATCTGAATACGTTGTATTAATCTTTTGAACGAATACCATGTATTAGACAAGAAAGTTGGATACGCCGAACCAATGAAAGTAGATTATGTCGTATCAGGTTATCGACAGAACAGTGTATTTAGAAAACAATTAAACAAACAAACAACTAAACTAATAAACAATTAAAACAAACAAATATATAGAATTTTATTTTTATATTTTTTTTTTAAAACACCTAATCCTAAGGGATAGACTAATCAATGTTAAAAACAAAATATCAAATAAAATAAAGAATAATTTTTTACTCTCAGCAACGGCACCCAAAAACTTGATGGGTCCGTTGTGTTGTTTTAACCACTTACCCCACTTGTTGCTGCTAAAAGACAAGCAACGAATGTAACCCACTTACACTTTGTTGCTGCTATCATCATAACAATTTACATACTTAACCACAACCTACTTACTACAACTCAGAAATCATCAACACAAATCACATGCGCTGCCAAGGAGCAAAGCAAAAAGAGAATTGCTAAAGCTCCTTCTCCACCATTTGAGTTAGATCATGAAGTCAGTGACGAAGAAGAGACTCCATGAGATAAGGAAATTCAAAAGCTAATGGAATTAATCTCTACATCCTTTAAGAAAATATACAAACCTACCAACAACAACCTCATAACTTCATCAAACAACTAGAGGAATAAGAAATGTTGAAAAAACTCTAAAACTGAAAGAAAACTAGGGTATTACAGACAGCTGGGCCGTAAGAGAATTAGAGGGCGTTAATGTTTCTGGAGTAGGTAAATTATAGAAATCAGATGGTGTGCAACAACCAAAGATTTATATGTTCAACTGCAAAGAGATTGGGGCATGTAGCTAAGGAAATTGCATAAAGCAAAAAGGTCAAGGGATTCTTTTTATCATAATGAAAATATGCTGATGTGTTAGTGTCAGTTCAGCGACCCATTCAGTCTTGTTAGATTTGAACATAAAATCTCCTAAGTATAAATTGTCTTTGCTAAAAATAGTTTAGCACTAACTCCTTCAGAGTTCTTAGAAGACCAAAGATGTTTTCACTTTAGTTCTTGTAGCGGTTTAGCGACTGAAGAACAAGGCTGAAAGCCTAAAAAGAATGAAAGCACTGAAATCCTACATGCATGAACTTCTAAAAGCCTAGAAGGGCCTAAACGCGTAAAAAAAGCTCTACATGACAAGCTTTAAGTCTATCCCCTCACCCGAGCTTTTCGACTACCCTTATCCTCAAGCGCATCGCCAGTAAAAGACTTACAATCTCCTAACAAGTGTTGGCTTTTGGTCTCCTTTAGACAAGCCCAAACCATTCCAATCGCGTCCTTCTCTCATCTTGTCAATTATAGTCGCAACTTAAAGTCCTGTTGATCCCCACTTCAATAGATCGAATTCCTTAAGTCTTGTTTAAGGGTTTAGTTATATTAGATAAATCTAACAACAATTCATAAAAAGCTATGATTTGAATGTAATAAAGATTATTTGGAAACCTAATCCTTTAATATTAAGAAGAATTTTCATGAAACAGTAAATTCAATGAACATCCAATTCAACAAGTAAGCCTCCAATATTATTAATGATAATAAATACGAATACTCTCAAGTATTAGTGTTACAAAGGACTTGAAGCTATGAAATATAATTCAAAGATTTGATTTTTTTTGTTTGGTACGGGTTTTTGATACAATCAACTCTATCCCTAGGACCTCCTTTTTATATACCAAGGAGTCCTACTCGGCTAACAATACTTTCTTAAGTATCTAAAATCTTTTCTATAAACAACTAATGCATATCATATAAGCAGTACTAACTAGTAGCATTAACTTCAGCTGAGCAGTCTTAACTTTGTACTAGCAGTAGTAACTACTTAGCATATCTCTTTGAATTCTCTGAGCAGTACTAACATTCACTAGCAGTAGTAACTTTGTACTAGCAGTACTAACTGTGTACTAGCAGTAGTAAACACTTAGCATATTTTCTTTGAAGTTCATGAGCAGCACTAAATCCAGCTGAGCAGCATTAATACAAACATGAGCAGCAGTAATCCAAACAGCATCAAGAAGACTTTTAATCCCAACAATCCTCCCTTAAACTTGATATTCTTCTTCAAAATCATTAAGTTTCTTCATTTAAAGCTTCATCAACACCAGGAGGATGCTTTCAAATATATTTTTTACTTCTTAAGCTATTTTATGATCAATTTACACAGCTGATAAGCCATTTCACTTTCATAATCAATTTAAAGCTTCTTTCCAACATCATTGAAAGTGTAGGTGGTGTAAGAGGATACTTCTTCTCTACCAACATGTAAATCTGCATAGACTGCATCATCAAGGAATGTACTCCACAGGAGTCATACAACTTCCGTTCCAACACTTTGTATCCTTGTTGCAGCTTCCATACTTCATCTTCTACATGTGGTTCAAACATTATTTTCATATCATTCCATAACAGATAATCCATGCTTTCCACTGGTCTTGTTGATCCATATCTAGCTTTTACCAACTTGTACAAGTCTTCTAAATGTTCTCTTTCAAAACTTTTAAGCATATGACTAAAGATCATGTACATTTGAGACTTTCTATCAGCTCTTATTATTTGATAATAGCTTTTCTTTCCTTCTTTGTGGATCTTCCAGTCAACAATCCTTGGAGACTTAACAGCCAAAGGAGTAGCATCAATTATTACCTCTTCTTCATCTGGAATGATTTCCAAACACTGTTTAAGCTCTATTGTTTCTTTGTCATCATCTACCTTTTGCTTTTTTCTACTCTCTTGTATCAGCTCTTCTCCTGCTCTATTTTCTTTGCCTTCTACCAACTCTGTTCTAAAGTCTTCAAATGTATTTACCCTTTGGAATGCTTTGTCAAACATCTCTTGGATAGAATCAAACCCTTTTGACTTCAAATCTTTGAGCTTGTATCCTTTCATGATTCTATTAGGTAATTACGACATTTATCTGTCTATCTGTTAGCATGTTGTTGGTGATTTGGTATCTTTTCTTTTTTGCTCTTTAGCAGCAAAATGAATTCTTCTTTTCTATAAGAGTTGTTGAAATAATGTAGCCTTTTCTTCAACAGACAACTTTTCTTGTTCTTGTGCTTGCAATCTTTCAACCAATTGATGATCAGCATTAATCTTTGCTTGAATATCATCCCATTCTTCAATCAAGGCACTATTGGCTTCTTGTTCTTTTTCAGTTTTGTCTCTTGCAAGTCTTTCTTCTTCATCAAATTCAGCTTGTAACTTTAAAGTAGTTTCTTCATCAAAACTGATTTGATCTTTCTTCTTCATAGGCTACACAAACAAGGTCTTCTATCATTTTGTCTGTGATTGTTGTGAAGAAATTGTTGTTGTTGTTGTAGATTTACCTGGCTCTTGAAAAACAATCCCTTTCACCTTGGGTTTTGAAGTTTTTAATGCTTCAAGTGCTTGAGCCAAAGTAATTTCTTCAGTAGTTTATTGTAACAATTTGCAAGCAGCACTACTTGAGAAGCATCAACTACTTCTTAAACAATATTTTTATTTTGCCCTGCAACAAACACCTCCTCACTACCTAAAACATTCACATCAAACATCTCATTATCAGCATCATCTTGAACATTAACTAGGGTAATTTCTTCATCTACATCAATAGCATTAATCCTCCCCTGTTTGGATGCATCCTCACCTAAACTTTCTCACTCTAGATTATTCTACCCTAGCTGTCAAACCAATTTTGTATAATCTCTTCAGGCTTAATGAGTTCTTGAACTCTTTTCTTTCAAGCTTAGTGACACCAGCTCCTTTTTAAACTAGCAATCTCATTATCTTGAGTGGTCTTTGTCCTCTCCAAATCAAGAACCTTGGTTTGTAAAGTGCTACATAGTGCCATCAATTCATCAAGTTTAAGTCTATCCTCATCTCTTTGAAGTATGTTACCTCTTGCGAGCAGTGAATCATTGGAATGTTTAGATACATTCTCAAACTTAGTTTGAGCAATAGTATCCCCCATGGTTTCTTGGCACCTGGGAGACCACCAACCTAATTAGTTTTCTTAAGGAGCTAGATTCATTAGGTGTTGCCTTGGATCGGGTCTTATTGCTGTTACCACTGTCCTGCTCTGCTTCTAAGCTAGAAGCAGTAATGGCAGCCCTCACCAAACTGTCACCCAACTCTTTATGGATAGCCTCATCTATAACATTTTTACTAGGATCACTAGACTGAGGTACCTGAGTGTTCTTTCTTTTAGGCTTTCTAGGTTTTTGTATCTTTTAAGGTTGAGTTGATGGTTGTAAAATAGTGGGTGTGTGATGGGGATCAGTGACATTGCTGACCTCACCCAATTTCAATTGGTTTTGTACCACCATTGTAGAATAAAGGTTTACACTACCAGAAAAACCTTTGCCTAACCTTCTTATATTACCAAAAATCTTTTTAGTGTGAGAGGGTGCACTAAATTTTCTCTTATGAGTTGGCAACCCATCAAGTTGATTATCCAAAAATACTTGTACAAACCTTGGATACATCAAAAATTTCCTAGACAAATTATCCAAGTTTCTAACCATACTTTCAAAAATGTATTTTAAAAAATTGAACTTCTGATTTGTAGCTAAGCAGATAATTGCAGATGTCATAGTACTACTAAACTCATTCCATGCAGTAGTCTTTGGACTTAGACATTGTAAAATAGTATGAATCAGAAATTTCCATTATGGGGAAAAGAATGTCTTATAGAAAGTTAGCTTTTGCGAAATTTTCTCATACCCCATCAATGCAAGTTGTTCAAAAATAGTAGAATTTGGCAAACAATCCACACCTTCCTCATTTGCTAGTTGAAGATCTCTTCTAACATTACATTCAGTGATAATTATCTTCTTGCCATCTACTAGGGCATGTAACTGTACTTCCCCATTGATAGTTTTGGCCATGACAGTAGACCAGAACTGTTCGATACACGAAGTATATATAGTGGGATTAACGGTTAATACATACCTTATACGGTGTGCATTCAGAAAATCCACTATTTGTTCAAACCCATCACTTTCTGCAGGTTTAGACAAAAACGCGACCATATTATGAGTATCTGCAACTTAAGAATCGCCCATTTTGTGTTGAGTTAGATAATGGAAGATAAAAATTAAGTCTTAGGGTTTGTGATTAGAGAGTTTACGAAAGTATGAAATCGATCAAATGACTGATTGAAACCCAATAAATCAAAGCGATATTTAAGAAAAATACCACTCAACAGCTGTAATCTTTAACCCGACAGTAGTAACTCATCAGTAGTAAGTTTATTCCTAACACAGCTTTAAACTTAGAACCAGACAGAGTAAAGTTTTATGTCTAGCAGCTAGAGGTGGCAAATGGTAGGTTGGTTGGGTTGGGTTGGTTCATAGGGTCCGTAAAGGTTTTTGAATCTAGATGGGTTTGGGTCTCAGATGTGTCTTTTTAAGATGATGTGGTCCTAATGGGATTATAAGGTCTAGATTGGGTTTCGGGTCTAGATGGGTTTTGGGTATAGATGGGTTTGGGTCTAGTTGGGTAAATATTTTTAATGGATGGGTCTAGTTGGGTCTCCCTTAATATTTGCAGATAGGTCTTGTTAGGTATAGCATTGTTCATCCATTTTTGACGTTTTTATACGTTTTCGACCGATTTCGACCGTTTTCGACCGATTTCGACCGTTTTGACTGTTTTCGATCGTTTTCGATCGTTTTCGCCCGATTTCGAACGATATCGCCCGTTTTCGACAGATTTCGACCGTCTTTGATCGATTTCGTCGATATCGTCCGTTTTAAGACCATTTTGAATTTGATCGTTTCGACTGATTACGTCCGTTTTGACCGTTTTCCCGACCAATTTTCGATCGTTTTGACCGTTTTTTTTGATCGTTTTGGACCGTTTTTAAGAGACCCGATTTCAACTGTTTTTGACCGATTTTGACCATTTTCGACCGATTTTGATTGTTTTTGACTGTTTTCGTGCGTTTTCGACGATTTCTTTTTTTTATACGTTCTCATAACCTTTTCAAGTTGTTTAGAACGTTTATGTCCGATTTATAAACTTATTTAAAAGTCCGCTATTTAGTACGAATTATGTTCGTTTATATACAGCCTTCTTCGTCTTCGTTCTTACGTTATCCTACGGTCGTTGGTCTTTAATAGTGCATTTTGTAACGATATATAACGTCCTATCTTACGCTTTTAACATCATTATAAAAAGTACTAAAACGTATAAAACATTTGAAAACGTATTTAAGCGTAGAAAACGAACGAAAATAGACGAAAACTTAGAAAAACGTAAGAATACGTACAAAAAGGTAAGAAAAAGGACGAAAACGGACGAGAAGGAACGGAAAATAATAAAAATGGATAAAAACGTACGAAAACAGAAGAAAATATAAGAAAACAGACAACAACGTATAATAACATTCAACAACGGACAAAAAACGTTCAAAAACGTGCGAAATCAGTCGAATTCGGTCAAAAACAGTCAAAATCCGTCGAAAATGGTCAAAAATGGTGGAAAATGATCGAAATCGGTCGAAATCGTGCGAAATCGGTTAAAATCCATCGAAATCGGTCAAAAACAGTCAAACTCGGTTGAAATCTGTCTGAAAATGATTGAAAACGGACGAAATCAATCAAAAACGGTCGTAAACGGACGAAATTGGTCGAATTCAGTCGAAAGCTGACGAACACGGTAGAAATCAGTCGGAATCGGTCGAAATCGGTCGAAAACTGACGAAAACGGTCAAAAACGGTAGAAATCGGTCAAAAACGTGCGAAATAGGTCACAAACGGTAGAAATCGGTCTAAAACGTGCGAAATCGATAGAAAACGTTCGAAATCGGTCAAAAACGGTCAAAATCAGTCGAAAACAAACGAAAACGTGCGAAATCGGTCGAAAACGGTCAAAATCGGTCGAAAACGATCGAAATCGGTCAAAAACGTGCGAAATCGATTGAAAACTGATGAAAACGGTCAAAATCGGTAGAAATCAGTAGAAATCGGTCAAAAACGTGCGAAATTGGTCGAAAATGTATAAAAATGTTAAAAACGGATGAAAAATGCTATACCCAACAAGAGCCATCTATAAATATTAAGAGAGACCCAACTAAACCCATCCCTTAAAAATATTCACCCAACTAGACTCATCTATAATATTCAAGGTTCTAAATAGCGCGCTATAGCGGCGCCATAGCGCGAAGCGTGGCCTCCACGTTACGAAACAGGCCAAGGTGTCGTCTCTAGGCGTGGCGTGCAATATAGCGTCATATAGCGTGATAAAGCTGAGCTATAACGATAGCTAGGCGATTTTTGAAGTGTTTAAGGGATTTTTCTAAAATTTAAGATATTCTTCTTGGATTTTACTAATTTTGGATTGATGCTTGATTTCAATAATATTTACTACCATATTATTCTAAACTATGATATTATCTATAAATCTATAAATATTTTTTCCCGCCTTAAGTCACGCCTTAAAAACGCCATGTCGCTACGCCTCACGCTAAAGCTTGAGGCTTGGCTATACCGCTACGTCACGCTTCACGCTATTTATAACCTTGATAATATTAAGAGAAAAATGCTAGACCAATCTACAAATTTAAGAGAGACCCATTTAGACCCATCTATAATATTAAGGGTAAAGTGCTAGACCCATCTAGACCCATCTATAAATTTAAGAAAGACCCATCTAGACCCATCCCTTAAAAATATTTAACCAACTAGCCCAAATTTAACCAATGGGTCTAAAATTGCTACATCTACTAGCAGCATTAACTTTGAGTCACCAGTATTAACTCCAATTCCATTCCAAACAGCTTTTCCATCATCAATCTAACACTTTTCTTTGCTCTTTCTGCAAAATGTTAGTCCAAAAACCAAGAAAACACAAGCCATAGCAATTTTCACAATTATTACAGTATTAATTATACCTAACAGTATTAAGTGTAACTAACAGTAGAAACTCAACAATATTATATATAACCAGCAGTACTAATTATACTTAACAACAGAAACTTGTAATGACAAGAATAACAGTACTAATTCATATAAAACTCTACAAAAACATAAAGAGATTTATCATTAAAAACCACAACACAATCTTTTGATGACGTACCATGAACACAAGCCACGAATCACCAACCAGATCTGAATCATAACCTGATAATCACGACAGCCTCTTAAAAACTTCTTGCTTTGCATATTAGGGTTTGTTGGGAACCCTAATTTTATCTCCTGCTGCCAAACACCAAAACCAGAAAATAATACATGATTAAAAACCTTGTAACCCTAGATATCAAGAGCAACCTGCTCTGATACCAATTGTGGAGATCATTTTGCCCATCTAGGATTAGTTTTACAGATAACTTATATACGCAGCGGAATAATAAAGAACAATAAGTTATCAATCAAGGTTTTACTACTAAACATTCAGGCCTTTATTAATTTGATCAGAATAAATGGTTACAAAATGTAACAAGGATCCACAATCCTTGAGGCTATACTAACTATCTAATAAACTAACTAATAAGCTAACTAATAATACACACACTTTCTTTTGTGTGTCTAGACTCTCATTGAAGAGATCTAACTATGATGGATAACTAAAATAGACGCCTCTAATACCTTTTATATAGAGGGTTTACAAGAAAACCTGGCTTACAAAGAAAGCTAACTTAATATTTCACATTAAGTCCTTATTGTTTTATCTTTCTTCATTTATGCATATTTAGTTGTGTAATCATCAAATCTCATATCCCAACAAAAAGTAATTACATAACTAAGCTAGCACTTTAAGTGCTTAGCCGCTCATGGTAACGGAAACACAGCAAGAAATAGAAGAAATCATAGTTTGAAAATTCATAATTCTTACAGTATTCGTATTTGAACGATTAAATACAAAAAGTAAATAAAGTGTGATCTCCCTTGGACTCCATGTGGAATTATTCGAAGGTTGGAAGCCTTTGTCGCCTCTCCAATTAGTTGTGGAGGAAGTGATATCGGTATAGCTTGAATGAGGCCTCTATTTATAGGTATTGAACCTGTTACGGCGTAACTTATAAATGTGTTACGCCGTAATCATCATACACGACATTCCATATTTAAGCAGTTGTTACGGCGTAACCAGATATGGTGTTACGCCGTAACCTCAAAATAATGTCCACAAGTACGTGATCTTCATTCCATATTTCTGGATCTTCATAGTTACGGCGTAACTGGATATGCTGTTACGTCGTAACTCTAACTTTGACAAGAATTCCTTCCAAATATATGATTACGACGTAACTAGATATGGTGTTACGCCGTAACCTTGTCCTTGATCTTCGTACTTGCTTAATTTATGTTACGGTGTAACCTTTTTGGTGTTACGCTGTAACATTCTTCAGAATTTACACTTTAAGTCCTTTTTCCCTTGTTTCTTGTCACTTTCCTGCATTTCAACTGGAAACTACAAAATGATAGAAAATATCTCGTTTTCGAGTATTAGTGAAACATTTGCAAGTAATATAGGGGGTAATTTGACACTAAAAAGTATTAAATATATCCCCCCACTTGACTTCTACTTACCCTCAAGTAGAACCTGTTAAAACATTTCATAAAAAGATTTCTCGAGACTAACTTCAAGAAATGAATTTATAAAACTCTTATGCTAGAAAACATCAAAGCCGAACACCTCACGAAAAGGGGATAAAAAGTCACTCAGCTCTCCACTAGTCTAAGTGTTTCATTTTCGGGGTGATCGCTCAATTGTACAGTTATAGCATGTATTCTATCATAAGCTTGGAAAGTACACAAATCTGCACCAGTCAGAATTAAGGTCTAAATAATTCTCAAAGGCAACAAGGGTATTATGGTTTAAAGGGTGATTAAGAGTTAGGATAGACATGGGATACACATTTAATGGTTGATAATGTAAAAACACAAAACAAATAGTCTAAAATAATCTAAGGTTGTCATAACTAGCTACTGTACATCCATGGGTCCAAGAGTCAAAGTCTGAAAATCTAATCTTCAATAATGGGCTACTAGCTCCATTCTTCATGAGTATTGATATTACTTGGTGTAATAATGGGCTACTAGCTCCATTTTATAGAGATGTTTTGGTGCAATTATGGGCTACTAGCTCCATTTTTTTATTTTTTATTTTGCACCATCTTTACATTTTTAGCACATGGGTGACCTTTGTTGATACAAATAATGCTTAAAAACGTTATTTATATTTTTCGACCTCTCAACGTTTTGATAATAACAAAATGTAAAAACGTTTATAATAAAAATAAACGTTTACAAATTATTAAATGTAAAATTTCATTTCTAAGATTAGTGATCACTTAAGGTATGGACAAACAAAATAATTAAGCATGATTAGTGATCAAGAAAATATTTTTCTCTTAATCCTCACTTTTAATTCTACAAAAGTATTTTCTCAAAAATACATTTACAAAATATTTTCTAATTAAAATAAAAAGGTTTATTAAAAACTTAAAATTTGAAATTCAAATTTTCCCCCCAAAACGGAAGCTTCTACACCAGATACAACCTTCCCCACAAAAAGACAAAAAAGGGAGCGGAGTCTAGGCGGCGGCCCCCTTATAGGCCTGGCGGCCCCCTTATATATAAGGGACCGCCGGGACCGCCCCCAGAGAGCCGTTGGGATTCCCTGCCTATAAATACTGCTCCATTCCCAGCAGAAAAATATTCCTCTTTGCACGAAATTTTTCAGTCTTTTCTTTCTCTCTCTAAACCTTCTTTCTCTCACTAAAACTCTTGATCACTAACATACTTAGATCTTGTTTCAAGTGATCTAATCTCTTCTTCTCATCTCTTCCCTCTCATTCAAGTGCAAGAGAAGAACACTCGTATTCGTCAAGAAACGAAGTGTTAATTAGTGATCTGCAAAACATACGTCAAGTATAATTCTACTCCCATCCCCCACTTGATTTGTATAATGTCCCTATTGTACATTAAAGTAATGAAATAAAAAGGAAAGAGTAGAATTAAGACAAGAAACTCCCTGAGCATTGCTTCAAAGTTAGAAATTTGGTGGAAATCTTAATTTCTGTCTTCCCGCAAGCTCTTTATCCCCTATGATCACAAAACAAACCAATGCATAAAATCGTTCTACAAGAATTATGAAGTGTATAGGAAATACAAACCTAACTCAATTTTGTAGGAATCATGGTTGCATTTAGCATATGCAACAAGCCTTTTAAACCACTTGGTGGCCCAAGTGGACGAGTTTAGTCTCGTGAGGGCTTCCAGATAATATACCCACAAAGTCCATTTACATATACAAGGTTTGGACATGTTTAAAACTTAAATTTTTAAGATTTCAGAAGGAGGTTACGGCGTAAACATAGTGGTTACGGCGCAAACATAGTGGTTACGTCGTAATCAAGTGGTAAAAATTTTAAGTTTTAAGGTGTTACGGCATAACCAGTAAATGTGTTACGTCGTAACTGTAGTGGTTACGGCGTAACTAAAGTTGTTACGTCGTAACTGCTACAAGTTCAGCAAAGTTACCACATGATTATGAGTCGAGCCGGTCTCGATAATTGCCTCCTAGCTTCTGGATTCTGTAAAACAAAGTAAGAAACATACAAACCAACTAATGCAAAAAGAAATTTTATTAAATAAGGGACGGGTTGTCTCCTGACAAGCACTTTTGTTTATTAACGCGTCTTTAAGTTAGACTCATGCCCCTTCTACGTTACTTCGTGAACATACTTATGGCCCTCTAGTTCTTTCCTAACCATCGCCTTAAATCGTGCTCCATTCACACGTCCTAATGGTAGGGTTTCATCTTCACGATCAGTAATGCATATAAAACTACGTCCTCTTTTAAAAGAATATTTTTTTTACTTTAAAAGTTTTAACGTGAACATAGAGGGGATCGTAGTCGGTCTTCTCGTCCCTAATTCGCCACATTTCGTCCTCCTCATATGCCTCGTCGTGCCATGCTTCATTGGTTTTTTTGTAGTTTTGTTGACATTTTTCCCATACATCGTCCAGAACATACCCTTTATTTCCTATTCTTAAAATGTGCTCATTTGATAAATGTTCAATCTCATTATTGAACACCCTGTTATATTCATCAAATCTCCTAGAATATGGGTCACCAATCTCTCTTGTATATTCCTCCTCAACATCGTAACTATCAAGAACCCATTCATTGAAAATAAATTCATGATCAGATTCATGTAGGTTGTTATGTCCAATCCTGATTTTTATCCATTCTTCAAATGAATAATTACATGGACGTGGCCTTATAGGTACATCGGTTTCATCAGCTCCTTGTTCTGAAGTCCCTGTGGAGATTGGTATAGTATCGTTTAAAGCTGATAAAATGAAAGGGTCTGATTTAATACTAAACTCATATATTTTGACTCGAGCTAACCCATTCGTAATACCTTTGTTCTCGTGTTGTATCATTGATATTTTGTCCATAAAGAACTTGAAGAAAGTAAGCAAATACCATGTAACTCTCTTTCACGGTTCGTCTTTCATGATCGCGAAAACATATCCACATCCTAAGTGACCCCTGCTTGTTTACCCCAAACACTTCATTATATCCAAAGAAAAATTCTGAGTCAGGGTCACATGTCGGCCAAAACCCATAATCTTCACCACTTCCATCACCATAGGTTACATGTATGTGTTTGCATACATTCCAACTCAAAAACTAATCCATCCTTCCATCTGATGAAAAACTAATTGGTTTTGCTATTTCATATGGTGGGTTAGGAGTGCCATAGAACCTAATTCTTTGTTCAAACTCTAGGCATGTGGGGGATTCATACGAGAATAAGTCTATTCTAATTTCAAGAGGATTAAAGGTTTCCTCCTCTTGTGCAATGTCTACCATGTAAATTTTCTCCATGCTTTGGTAAGAATCTATGTTGAATTTAAATTTCTTACTGCCTATTTTAAATGAAATTTCTTCATTGAAAACATCGATTTGGGCACGAGTTGATTCAAGGAATGGTCTTCCTAAGATTATAACATCTTCAACCATTTTAATAACGAAATTACACAGAAATTCTAACTCCCTAAATTTCACTAAAATATTGACAGTTCCTAAGTGCTCATTAGTTCCTGTCGTATTTTCTAAGGTGCTTGTATCTCTGAGTTTATCTAAACCTAGATATTCGTAAACTCTTTGTGGCATGAAATTATCCTTAGCATCTAATGTGGTAGTAGCATAAAGATTATGGCTATTAATATTGAAAGGAAGAAGAAAACTTCCTAGGCTTAGTTCCTTGGTTAACCGACAAGGTGCAGTATTCGGAGTGTCATCATCTGCTCTGTCCACTTCGTTACTGGCGATGAAATATACTTCATCAATTACACTAGCTGTCGAGGCTTTAAATTTCCTTTTCATGATACCATCTTTCATTTCCTGTCTAATGGACTTAATGATGCTAATTAAGGCATCCTTCATGTTCTCCACTCCCTGCATACTCATGTGTTTTGTTATCTCAGCGTTCAACCATTCATCAACGTCATCCTTTTCTTCAAAGTGCTGAGTATACCCATGGTTACTTTCCTCTTGCTCACTCATGACTACTTCATCGTCGGTCATGTATTCAACCTCTTCCTCCATATCTTCCGAATCACAATCGGACTCGGCATCTGGTTGGTTAGGATCAAAGTAGTGAGCAAATTCCCGAATTGGGTCAAGGGTTGGTGAACCTTTGCCGAAATAAGTAGGAAGATATGATTTAGTATTGATAATGTGGTTCTCATTCACCGTTTTCTCGTATTCTAAGTACTTGGCGATAGTCATATCTTCAATCTTTTTAGGTTTCTGACATTTTCTTGTGACAGCCTAAGATATTGTTCAATGGTGAGATCTTCAATGTAAACCTCATCCATGATGTTCCCTAGAGAATAAATCGAAGTGAGAAAAGACATAATTGCAAAAATTCAAATTACTACTAATTTTTAGCTCCCCGCACGGCGAACGCAAAAAAACTTGATGCTATTCTATTTTTTAAAATATATTTTTACCAAGTTTTAAATTTATAAAACTTGATCTACCTGACAACGCACTAACGGGCAAAGAACCCGATCATGGGTGGTATAGAATGGTAAATCCGAGGTCGTCCCAAGAGCTAAGTTATAATTAGTTATAATTTGAAATGTTACTTTTTAAAAATTGTTTTTGATTTGAATTGAAAGGAATAACAATAAATTAAATAACTGAAAATAAAAGAGTTGGAGATATCAAGAGAGAAAACATGCTAACCTACTTACTTCATTACTATTGTTAAGAAAATGCATTCCTGTGCAATGTTAAACTATGGTTTCATTAGTGGTTTCTAAGGTCAATAGACTTGAATGTGCATATGCAGTCTATCCTATACTCCCTGCAATTCTGAATCAGTCCTGAATCATCTGGGAGGTAAGTTATCTAGGTTTTAGTGATTAATCCTAACTATTCCAAAAACATATCTAATAATCTATAAAGATTAATAACCCTTTTTGAAAGAGTTCCTGTGCTTTTTAAGTATATAAAGTGATAAGTGCGGTGACCGGTTAGTTCCTACACCAGGTAAGGAGTTAGTGATCCTCCCTAGTACCCATTGGATCCTATATTGACAAGATAATCTAATTATGGGGCAAGCTAGGTCCAAACCACCCGTACTACCAAAACCCAGGGTTACACGATAGTCATGGAATATCTAATGAAACCATAATCTAACAGGAAACAATCATAACAAAAGTAATTACATAACTAGGCCAGCACTTTAAGTGCTTAGCCGCTCATGGTAACGGAAACACAGCAAGAAATAGAAGAAATCATAGATTAAAAACTCATAATTCTTACATTTTATTACTTTTTTTATTTTGCACCATCTTTACGTTTTTAGTACTAGCTCCATTTTTTAT
>BQNB010068997.1:6798-33648 GCA_026074375.1 Tanacetum coccineum
AACAATTTGACAAGCTAAAGGTCAGCTTAAAAGGGCTGAAAAATGAGCTTTTGCACCAAGGCACTTTTTTAGAATTTTTGGCAGATTCAAAATAAGCTAAAATAAGCTTAAATTAAGCTGAAGTTCTAAAAAAACAATTAAAACTAACTTAACAAACCTAATGCCTTAAGAAATAAGCAAAATCACTAAGACATAAGCTCAAATAAGCCAAATGGGCCTTTTGAACTTAAGACTGTTTAGAAAACAGCCTTTGGGCCACTTTCCAAGCTTAAAAATAAGCTAGAAGATGGACCCTTGTGGCTTAGTGGGCCATACCACTAAAAAGCCCTTTCAATAAGTTACAATAAGCTACAATCAAAAAGGAGTTTGAACTAACGATAAGCACTAAAAAAAAGCTTCATGAAAGTGGGACCTTCTTTAACACTTAGAAATTTTTTTGGCTTTTTTCACATCTGAATGAAAGAGCACTTTAGAGCTAACAAATAAGCAAGTAAATGATGCCCTAAGTCTATAAAAAGCAAAACAGATTAAGATTAGTGTCCAATGAGCTTATGTTTTTAAATTCAGAACCCCTAACTACTTTTAATTAACCTAAATTTGCTATTGAAAATGGAATTTTACTTTTGAAATGAGATTATGACCTATGACAGATTTGACCCAAACCACAAACTTAATATGACAGTTAACAAGCATGAAATTTTATACTAAATAGCATCTAACAAGATCAAACTTAATATGCTATGTATTAAGGCTAAATGATCACAGATTTGAACCTAAATTAACCTTAACTTTTGAGATTTGCTTAATGCAAACTTATTGAAACTACTTATTAGACCTAAATTAAGCTAGTAGAAACAGAATGAGTAACCCAACCCAAAGCAAATACTATTTTGACCCATTTTTTGCCTTGTGCCAAACACCCCCTTAATTCTGAAAAAGGGAATTTTAAGCTATAAAAAGCACACACAAGCAAAAAATGTGCAAGCATAAGTCATTTTAAGATCAAATAAGCAATTATGAACAAAAATAAGCACATAAATAAGCACATAATGAGATGATAAGTAATAAGCAATGAAAATGGTAAAATAAAGTCTAACCTTGATCCTAGCTTAACAAGGATCAAACAAGCTTTAGAAAGCTTAAGTCTATAAGCTCTAGCTTATAAATAAGCTAGTAACTAAGCCCATAAGCCCATCCGTTTCTGGCTTATCTTCCAGTGGCTTATTTTTTTAGTTTTTTTAAGTGATTTTTTAGAAAAAGGCTTAAACCGTTTTAAGTTATGAGAAAACTTAAAGGATATAAGCAAAGGCAACTTAAATGTCAGTAACAAGAGCTTATTAAAGCTTTTTAAACTATTCAACAACAATAAAATTTGAAACTTAAAAACGGAATTTTAGAACTTAAAACCTTAAATTTTTCATTAATTCTGAAAAAGTTACAAGACTTGGAATTTAAAAGACAATAAGTAATAAGTTAACTAAAATAAGCTGCAAAGAAAATTAGATGCCTCTTAAGGGCATACAAATGGTCCTATTTATAGCTAAAGATCTTCAAACTTGGTTCTTCTAGCTGTGCTTCCTTTTTGAGAGCAAACAAAGGTGTTTTTGTTCTGTGATAGGTTTCCCAAAGTCATCTTAGCCATTAATCTTCTTTGTGCTTCTTTAAAAATCATCATAGTCTTTAGACTAATCTTTGAAAAACGTGGGATTGCCAACTTGGATGTGGGGTTTAGTGGAGTGGGGGTGAAGGTTTTATTTGGGTAAAACATGGAGATTGAGTGTTTTAGGGAGAGGGAAGGAAGACAACCCGTGACTAAAAAATGGGGTTTTGAGCTTGGGCGGGAAAATTAGTTTTATAAAGGTTGGGGATAATCAGGGTAAAGAGTTTGGCTGGTTGGCAATTTTAATCCCTCAGAGTTATATGTCATATTGCAAATCAAGTCCTTGTTTGGTAAAGTTTATGAGGGGTTGGCAAAAATAGCCCCTTATTGTTATATGATTTATTACATGCATGGTCCTTGTGGTAATACAACTTTAAGGGTTTGGCAGATTCAACCCCTAAAGTTATATTTTGAGTAAATTGCTATTTCCGCCCTTGAACCTTTTATCCTTGATTTACATCTATGGGATTTGGCAATATTGGTCCTTCAAAGTTGTATTTTTCTGATTCAGCTTCTCGGAGTTGACTCTGACTTTGTCGGGGTTGACTTTTCTGTTGACTTTTTGACTTTGACTATCTTTGGCTTCGATTTGACTTTGGCTTTGATTTTTACTCACGCTCTTTTCATTCCCGTGCTCGGTTTTGTTTTTTAGCTTTGTTTTTGTCCTTTTTCTTGAATATCCTTTTCCTGCACAATACAAATGCAAAACATATAAATACAATGTATTTTTGGTACGTTTTTAGTCATTTAAGTCCGTTTTTAATGGAAAATGATATGTGTAATTAAGCACATATCAAGCATCTGACTCATTAGGTTTTTCGGGGACTGGTTCACTTCCCAGTGGTTGCGGTATAATCCATATTGAGTTATCTAACTCTGCGAAGATAGACTTATCAAAGGGATAGTCTGGTGGTGGTATAGTTTACTTAACCGGTGATGAAGATCCTACTGATGAAGATGGAGATATTAGAATGGGTGATTCAACAAGTGTCTCAGCGTCTTTAGGTGGTGAAATCTTCTCAGGATGAAAGAAATATCGGGTATTAAACATTGGGTGATAGTGATAACATTGGAGATGGAGGCAAAATAGTCAACGGAGCAATAGGAGCTTGTGGTGGAATAGGTAATTCATTATCAGTAGCATCATATGCTTGCATGACCTTTATATATGGGTCATCATAAAAAGGTGAGAGGGCTAGTGAGGCTAAAAGATCCTTAGTTAAATCATCTGAAAAGTTAGGAAAGGTGTTTCCTGATGAGGCTGGAAAATAGTCCGGTGAAGCCGAGATGTAGTCAGGAGAGTGTGTAAAGGAAAAAGTATCCTCAACATCGAAATCAGATAGGATAATAATAAGATGGGTAGGGGGAAGACATGACTATATAATAACCTAGTGGAAATAACATAAGTTATTTGTATATAATATAATAGTAGTGTATTATCTGCCATGGAAATTTCTTACACATACTATTCTAGAAACTGCAGTGGCACAAAGGACTTTCTTGGATGGAAAAAGTAGTTATAGTTTAGGTTTTACCCCTGTTCTCTATAACCATGAGCTCTAATACCAATCTGTAACACCCTCATTTTTGACATGTAGCAGCGGAAGCTAATCTGGGGTATTACTTCATGGATCAACAGACATAATCATAGAAAACGACTCATAAAGGGAGGTTTTAGAAAATTTAGTTATCATTCAATATAATCATAGTTTTACAAAAACAGAGGTCCCAAAATCTACAAGAAAATATAAAGTTTGAATGATAATAAGTTTGGACGTCCTCAAGTCCCATGTCACTCCGTGCCATAGGTTGCTCAATTACCTGAGATAAACATGCTAAAAAGGGTCAACACAAAGGTTGAGTGAAACTCATAGGTTTTTAGTTATAATAGTTGAGTATAAGCTCAATAGTAGGTTACGTTGTTATACACCCATAGTTTGTAATAGTTATAATTGCATTTACAATTATCATGGAAATAATCGAATACAAGTTATCATATGTGGTAATAATTGCAACACGTACAATTATCATAGAAAATAGTATTATTGCCCTAAGCTCATGACATCAATACGTTAATATGAAAATCACCATAGTGATATTGATTGAGGAACGAATGTCCCTGTGGAAAGGTAACTTGCCAACGTTACCCATTAAGTCAAATATAGTGCTATTGGTACCAAAAGTATAGGCACATTGATATGTGTGAAAACACATATCCATTTTATATCAAAAATGGCCCTAATAAGACAAAATTGTGCTTTAAATGCTTGAATATTCCTTGTTTTGTCTTTGTGATTGTGTAGGTATGGATAAAGCAAAAATTACAAGAAAACAGTTAAAAACCTGACAAACACAGACACGGGAATGGAAGATTACACAAAGAGCCAAAAGTTTTCTACAAAAAGGTCAAAAATTCAATAGTGGTCAACCCTCAGTCAACCCTTGGTCAAAGTCACAACAAGACAACAATCCCAAAGTTACCAAACAGTCCTTCATAAATTTCTAAATTACAAAAATGGTCCCTAAAATAAACGGGCTTAAACCCTTCTATATAACCTAAATCCTAAATTTGTTATCTAAGCCCAACACCAAAGCCCGAGCCCATTTCTTATAACCAACACCCGGCCCAAGTCCTTTTATAAGTCAAAAGGTTAAACCCGGGTAAAAATAAAAGCCAAATAAATCCTTTTATAAAAGGATTTCACGCGGGAATTCTCGTTGTCACTATTCATCATCTTTAAGATTTTACCACAGGGTCAAAAACAAAGGGCAATTCACAATTAAGGGCTAGAAAGGGCAATTCAAGTGTCAAAGTATACCTTGGCAGAGGAAAATGTCACCCAAGCAATCTTATTGGTCAAGCCCTAATGAAGAATCACAGGTGGATCATGAAAGAAACACAAGGAATGATGGGATTTGTACTATATACACTCACAGAAGTAACACAAAGGTGTCACATCATGGATTGCCATGCTGGCAATCCGTGTGAGATTGATATTGATCTAACGGCCAAGAGTGATTCTCCAATCATTGAAGGAATGTACGGATAGGATTGAGAGGAGCGTGTAACAAACCTACACCTAGAAGCTTCTCCTTGCTGCTATATAAAGCCTCACTCCTCACACACAGCTTATCTCTTTTTCTTGTAATTTTTCTTAGTTAAATAGCTTATGTAGTTTTTTTTAAATGTAATTTTACTTTTTCAAGCTCTTGTAGTCTCTTTTATAATGAATTGTAATCTGTTTTTGAGTATTAATTAAATCCTAAGTTTAGTTTTCATAAGCTTTTTCACTCTAACTCTTCGGTACTCTAAATGTATGCTATTGTTACAAAAGCTCACAACAAGCTCTCATAAGCTCTTATAAGTCTATAAGCTTGTAATTGAGGTTTAATAAGTACCTAATTTACTTAAACCTTAAAATAAGTTTATTACCAATGCTATTAGACTGTGAAAATTGGAAGATGAGCTTAAAAAGGAAGAGCTCATATGGACTTAAAACGGCTTTCTTAGGTAAGCCAGAGCTTGTAGATTGCCATTTGAGCTATCAACCATTTTAAGCAAGTTTTTCTGTAAAGTTTCATTTATTGCTTTTTGTTTCTTAAATTTGTCTAGCTTTAAATTGCTTAATTTGCTTGTTATCCTGCTTATTCATTAGCTAATTTAGTGTTAAAATTGTCTATAGGCTTATTAAGTGAGTTTGAATATTTTGTTTTTTTAGTTTTTTTATATTAATTATTTCATAGATAGTCTTAAAAACCAAAAAATCCAAAAATATTAGAGTAACATTTGCTATGGATTCTACTTATTTGCTGATTGAATATTAGTTTATTAATTTGTAATAACAACTTGATATCTGGTACTAGGTTTTGTTAACATGGATTTTAATTTTCATAAGCTTTAAAGTTTAAATTGGCAATTTTAAAAGGGAGTGGTGTGGAGATAACCAAAGTTGACCATCTTAAAAGTCAAACTGAGTTTCTGTAATTTGTTTTGTGATAGTTCCGATTATCATTAAAAATCACAGTTAGTGATATTTTCAAAAGTTAACTTAAATTTCTAAAAGTTTAAGCTTATATACGTTAATCTGGCACAAGGGAGTTTTTAAAGAAAAAATGATAAGATCTTATTGCTCCTAGCTTAGGAGAGCTTGGATCTTGTTTGTGTGTCTCAACATACACTCATTGAGTGTATGTATTGCAGGATTGACCATTAAAGTTACGTGCATTTGGGTTTCACCCTTTTTGGCTAAGTGCATCAGTAAGGTACTGCATGTTTTAAAACTGCAGTCCCTTTTTGATCTTATTTTAGTAGCTTAAGTAGATTTTACTTGTTAAGATTAAGTAAGCTTATAGATTAGATATAGGATAAGATGGTTTAAGACTTGTTTTCAATATCGCTAGCTTATTCACTAAAGCATTAGCTTTTAAAAGTTCATAAAAATCTCAAAAGAGGCCAAAAACATAGCAAGTAGATTCCAAGTTTTCCGAAGTTTTAGAATTTTAGGCCGTGATAGTATTTACTTTAAATTTGAATTTATAGCTTATGTATAGGTATTAAGTTTTAAAAATGAGCCTTGACTGTGTAGCTTATTTTAGATTAAGCGTATTTAAGTTTTTTAAGTCATACGTGCTTATTTTCTGAGTTTATATTTTGATCATTAAATTTAGGAGTCCTATAGTGTTTTTGGTTAATTTATCTTTTCATAATTAGATTCTACATGTTATAAGCTTTCAGGTTTAGCTTTTGTTTTTAAAATTGAGCTTAAATTGAGTTAAGTGCAAGCTTTTAAGAAAAAAATAACTTTTTAGTTTTCAAAAGCCCACTTCCTGTAACAGCCTATTTCACAAGATCTTTTTAATAAGCTATAGTTGTTTTAAGCTCTTTTGAAAAGCATTTCCTAGTAGAATTTAAGCCCAGTTTTTAGAAAAACCAAGTTTTATTTTATAGAGTACTTATTTGCTAGCTTATTTTAAGCTAAAAGTAGCTATTAGGGCTGGATTGAGTTTTAGTCCCATATGCATAATTGCTATTTAGTATTTCTAGCTAATTTAGTTGCTTATTTTTAGTTCTATTTAGCTCATTAGCTTAAGTTTAGCTTATTCTAGCTTATTTAGTCTTAAATTTTAGCTTAATAAGGTTTCTAGCTTATTTTGTTTAAGAAAAAAAAGTAGCTAAGTACTTTTTGTCGTATTATAAGCTGTTTAACAGCTTATTTAGTGTTTTTTTATAAAAAGTTGCTTTAATTAAAAATGCTTATCTTTAGGTGCTTAACAACTTTTGTTCTTTAAGTTTTTAAAAATAAAATAAAAAAGGGGAAGTGGAAATCGGGGGTGAGCAAGGCTCGAACCCCCGACCTCAACACCTCAACCCTTTTATAAACACACACACCACACTCCCTACCACTGTGCCCTTGGGTCTTTTTCATAAGACTTGCACAATTAATTCTTTATATTCATTTTAGCCCAATAAGCTTATTAAGTATTGTTTCAGCTTATTTCGTGGCTTATTTAATAAGCTGTGATCTCGAACTTATTTTTCCTAGGTTTTAATTAGTATAAGCTAATTTCTGTAATTTTTCCTAGAAATTTTATAGTTCATATTAGTATTTTAAAACATTTATTTTACATAAAAACTTTAAAAAATCATAAAAAATAGAAAAATAATCAAAAAAATATAAATCTTTTTTAGAAAATTTTCTTTTATCATTTAGAACGTAGGAAAATTAGTTGACTACCATAGGTTTATTTTATTGAGGCATTTCAGCTTTTAGGCTACGGTTTTCAGATTCTCGCTATTCGTTTTTTGTGATTTCTTTCAAATTATTTATCGATTAAGTTTTACAATTTTGGCAAATTCCTTTATTTACTCATGAGAATTTAGATTATTAATTCAATCCTAGGTTAAGGTGCTAATAGGGTTTCTTTTGTCATTTCCGTTTTTCGTCCCGCTACGTGCTTAGTTATTTTACTTTTCATTTATGTTTTTAGTCAAGAGAAAATCAATCAAAAGTTTTTGAAATATATTACATAACATTGTCCAAACTGAATCGAAGGGTATAATTAACATTTCTTTGGGAAAATTATACTACTCCTTAAAATCAACTACCGATATAAACGTATTATATTATATATTATTTGTGTTTAAATTGCATTTAATCTTTGTCCTCAAGGATTATTTGTAAATTTCTAATAACTTTGATATATTTACTCATATACTACAATTGCTTCCACGCAATATTTGGGCGCCGATGCCAGGGAGGTGTGTAAGATTCTCTCTTTTGAAGTTTTGTTGAACGTGTTTTTGGAGAACCTTATCGTGTTTTCGAAAGTTACGCTTTTAAGAAAATCAAAAATAAAAAAATATATATAAAAAAAATAAAAAGTAAAAAATATTTTTCTTTTCTTTTTAGTATAAGTAGAAGAGTAAAAAGTAAAAGAAAAAAAATACAAAAATATTTGCTCTTTAAATTTAAAAAGTTACAAGTTGGTAAAAGAACACCAACAAATAATACTTTCAATTGAGGGTATTATCCATAATCAAGTTCCCCAAATAGAATTTACTGATTTAAAAAAAGCTTGACCAATTTGTCACTTACAGATACGGCTCACCTTAAAAAGTAAATTTTTAAGAGCTACCGTGGAAGTACGTTTTGATTATTTTGGTTCAAGTTGTCTTTCTCGTTGTCCTTAAAATTAGATTGTTGAATAAACTTAAAAAAAAACCAAAATAGTTTTTTCTTGTTATTATTTTTCTATTTTCCTTTAAATAGTGCATGCGGCACTATACCTTATACTAATTATCCCTAATAAGTTCAAGACGTCACATATTCACGACGGTTCAAGAAAGACAGTGTTCTAACATAATCGAACCTGAGATTCAAACTATTGTTGCACCTATGGCAGAACATACCATGGAGGAGCTACTCAGGCCCCCCACCGAAGGAGTACTGAGTAAGTATTTGTTTTTTACAATAAATCATGCCGATCATTTTTGAGTTAAGACGAATTGCATTCAGTTGGTTTCAAGCTAACCCGTTTAACGGTCGTGATACTGAGAATCCTCATGCTCATATCAATAGATATCAAAAGGATTACTTCGACTTTACGATTTAGGAATGTGCCTAACGATGTGATTAAGCTTATGATGTTTCCATATTCGCTCGGGGGAGCCGCTAAAACTTGGTATGAGAAAGAACCACCAAATTCTAAAATCAAGGGGCAAATCACAATTGGACACGGGGAAAGCTAATTCAAGTGATAAGGATCATAGTGGCAGGGTAAAAACGTCATCAAACGTATCTTATTGGTCAAGTCCATCAAGTGAGGATCGTGGATAGTAAAGAAAGCACAAGAGGAAGGGATTTTTACACCCAAGTTACTCACAAAAGAAGAACAACCTATCACAATCACGGATTGCCACGTTGGCAATCCGTGTGCCTTTCAATCTAATCCAAGGGCTTACAATTGACATCCAATGATTGATAAGGATCCAAGGGCTAAGAGGCAAGGGAGCGTCTAACTGAATTTGGAGCCTAGAACCTTCACCTGGCAGCTATAAATAGCCTACTCACTCACACACACGGTGGAGTTAGTTAGTTAGTTAGTAGATTTTAGCTTATAGCTTATTTTTAGCTTATTTACTTTTAAATGTCAATTTAATTCTTGTAATTTACTTTTTAAGCATTGTAATCCTTTAATCATTAATAAAAGTCAGCTTTCATTTCAATTCGTGTTTTAATTTCAAAGTTTCATTTAATATTGTTTTAGTTAAATAAGCTCTTAATAAGCTCTTAGTTCTTAATAAGCTACTTTGCTCTTAGTTAAGCTCAAAAAGCTTAACTAAACCTTTTGGACTGTTAACTCACTCTAAATTACCAATGCTTCTAATTTTGGATGATAAGCTTATTTTGGAAGAGCTTATGGACTTACTGGCTTATTCCAAATAAGCCAGAGCTTGTAGATAAGCTCATTTTGAGCATCTGGGTCCTTGTTTAAGCAAAGGACAAAGGTACTCTTTCTCTTTTTCATTTCCAAGCTTAATTACTGTTTTTAGCTTAATTTACTGCTTATTTGCTTAATTCTGCTTAAATCTAGCTTATTACTGTTTATCTTAGCTTCATTGTACTTATTATGCTTAATTTATGCTTATTTAGTTTAAGAGTTAGCTTGAATCTCATTTTTAGTTATTTTTCTTCATAAACTGTTAAAAACAAAAAAATAGTAGTTTAGCTTATTTTTGCTTATTAGAGCTTATTAACTGTTTGATTTTGCTTATTTGACCTTAATTAGCTTAGTTATAAATCTGTTTTAGCTTATCTCAACTTAATAAGGTTAGTTTTAGTTTTTAAGTTGTAATTCAAAAATTAAAGGGGTGTTTGGCATTAACTTGAAAACGGGTCATTTTGGTTGTTCAAATGGGTTCAGGTCATTGGGTCAGTTTTACCTAGCTTAGATTAGGTCTTAGGATTAAGTTTAAACAATTTTTAATGGTTAAATCTCAAGTTTTAGTTCAATAGTTCTCAATATTTGAATATGTTAGGAGTTAGTTAAGTCACCTAGCTTATTTGGTTGGACTTAGGTTTAGGTACTTGTAGTTCATCATTCTAGTTGATAAAAGAGTTAGGAAATGCAGTAGAAAGTTTCAAGTAGGCTGTCATTGTGCATCAAGGATTTAAGTTCAACTGTTAAATGCATCAGTAGACTTTATTAGTCAAACAACCTTTTTAAGTTAAAAATTAAGTTAGTATAAGTCAGTTTTAACTTTTCAACTTTGATGCACAGCTAGCTTGTAGTCCAATCTCAATTCTTCAAAGCTTAATTTTGCCTTTAAAGCTTATTTCAATATCTGTTTTTAGACTGCAAACTGGAACTTTTTCATTTTACAAGAGTTTTGAAAGTTTTCAATTTTGTGCAACAGCTGTTTTCATTTAACTTTTTCTTAGACTATATAAGTTTCAAAATGATTTTTAAAAGCTTTTCTGAGTAGTATTCCAAGTCTACTTTCTAGATTTATCAAGCTTATCACCATAAGGATCTTTTAGATGGCTTATTTTTAAGCCCAAAGTAGGTTACTTAGGACTGCATGACTCAGTGTAAACTGAGTCAGTTGCATTTAGCTTATTGAGCTAATAAGCTCAAATCTCTTAGCTTATTCTTATTCTCTACTTGTTTCTTAATTGTTTAGTTTCAGTTATTCATAGCTTATTCATCTTTAGTTTAGCTTATTAGCTTATAATCACAGTAAGGTTAGTTTAGTTTTTAAAAGTAAAAAGTTCAAGTCTGTTTTAAATAAGCATTTTCCAGCTTATTAATTAGGTTTTATAAAAAGCTTCTTTTACAAAACTTGTTAGTATATAGCTTATCAACAACTTTGTTTTTTAAGTTTTTCAAAAAAAAGGGGGGAACTAGGGAAGCCCGGGTGAGCAAGGCTCGAACCCGGGACCTCTACCCAGTTCAACCCTTTATAACACACACTCACTACCGGTATGCTACAATAGCTCATCCGGTAGTGAGTTGCAATATTTATTTAATATAGGCCTTTTAGTCCAATAAGCCCATAAGCTGTTTTCAGCTTATTTCGGCTTATTTATAAGCCCATTTTTCTAGCTTTTATTTTTCCTAAATCCAGCTTACCTTAATCCACTTTTCTGTATTTTTTCACATTTTTCTAAAATTGTTTTCTATTTTTTATCATTTATTTTCTTTAAAACAGTTTTTTAATCATAAAAAATTAAATAAAAATCAAAAAAATATTTTTCTTTTTTAGAAAATTTTATTTTATCATATTATACTTAGGAAAAATAGAAAAACTTTCGTAGGGTCATTTTAGCGAAAGTTCACTTTTTAAAGAACGGGTTTCGAGTCCGGTTCTCGTTTTCTTCGCGTTTTTAGCTTTAAACACCTCCGTTTTTGCTCTAGTTTTCTTTAAACTTACTTTTTAGTCAAATAGAGTCCATTTAAAAAGAAAATTTTAAGTTAGGTTTATTTTTAGAAATTTAGGGTTTTTGACCTCCGTTTAAAGTCCCGTTTTGCGTTTTTAGTTAAATTTTGATTTCCCGTTATTTGTCTTCATGCTTAATTGTTAGAATTTGTTAATTTTAATTTTTAAAAGTAGTTAATCAAATCAACTTTTGTTTCCAATTCAAATCATTGTCCGAGCATCAAACGTGGTTTCAATTTCATAAATCGTTGGGGAAACGACCCGGGGAATCATACTTCCCGGTTAATATACGTATTATATTATATTATATATATTTTGAAGAATTTCCTTTTCACCTTTGTCCTCAAGGGTAAATTGGTAATTTTCCATCATATATTATATATTTTATATTTTACGTATATAGAATTGCTATATCAATTTTTGGCGCCGCTGCCGGGGATTTGTGATTAAGATTCTCTCGTTTGAAGTTTGTTGATTGTGATTTGAAGACCCTTTCATTTTTGAAAGTTTTGTTTTTGTTAAAAAATCAAAAATAAAAAAAATTATAATATCCAAAATAAAAAAATCAAGGAAATACCAATTCTAGACCTCCGAACCGAGTTAGTAACCAAATGGCACCACCCGGTTTTGCTCCGGTGCAAAACAATGGTCAAAATAGGAATTATCAAAATCAAAATCAAAATCAAGGAAACAACTTCAATTGGGGAAACAATTTTCATCAAAATCAAGGTTTTCAAAATCAAGTTAATCATGTGCCAAATCAAGGATTCCAAAACCAACCTTTTCAAATTCATAATAATCAATTTCAACAAGGGATTCCATCCGAAATTACGAGTTATATGAAAGCTAATGAGTCAATTGTGAGAAATATGCAAGGTCAAATCAATGAAATAAGAAGTACGTTAACTTAACAAGAGGAAAATCTTAGGAAAAATTTAAATGATGACATGCGGAGTATTTTAGAAAGTTTCTTTCAAAATCAAGCCTCAACTTCAGGTACTCTTCCGAGTAACACAATTCCTAATCCGAAGGGGGAGATGAAAGCTATCACCACTCGTAGTGGTATTACTTACAAGGGACCCTCGATTCCTACCCCTAAAAAGGTAGTTGAACAAGAAACCGAGAAGACAACGGATGAGGAGCACTCTAATTTCCAAGAAAGTACCGCTCAAACCCAACCTCCGGTTATCCCGATTTTGATTCCAGAACCCGATGTTCCAAAGACTTTTCCTAAGCCGAATATTCCGTATCCTTCACGATGAAATGATCAAAAGATGCGTGAAAAATCTTCGTACCAACAAGAAAAGATTTTTCAAATGTTTCAAGATTTGTATTTTGATATAAGTTTTGCGGATGCTTTGTTTTTGATGCCAAGATTTGCTTCTACGATTCAAAATTTGCTTACAAATAAAGAAAAGTTGCTTGAATTGGCCAAAATTCCATTGAGTGAGAATTGCTCAGCGATGCTCTTAAAAACGCTTCCCAAAAAGCTTGGAGATCCTGGCAAGTTTCTTATTCCATGTAATTTCCCAGGGATGGAGATATGCCACGCCTTGGTCGATCTTGGCGCCAGCATAAATCTAATGCCCCTTTCAATTTGGAAAAAACTTTCTTTGCCCGAACTTACACCGACTCGAATGACCTTAGAGTTAGGGGACCAATCCATAACTCATCCTAAGGGTCTCGCCGAAGATGTTTTTGTTAAAGTTGGAAAATTCCACTTTCCCACCTCAATTTACTCATCTAAAGACTACGCCGAAGATATTTTTGTCAACGTTGGGAATTTCCATTTTCCTACCGACTTTGTTGTTGTTGATTTTAAAGCCGATCCTCGAGTACCTATTATACTTGGGAGATCCTTTTTGAGAACCAACCGTGCTTTAATCGATGTATACGAAGGAGAGCTTGTTTTAAGAGATGGAAATGAACAAATAACTTTTCATGTCTACTTTAATCGATGTGTATGAAGGCAAACTTATCTTAAGGGACGGAAATAAACGAATAGTTTTTCATGTCGACGGCATTTCAAAACATCCTCAAGAACATACAAACTAGTTAATTAAATTGGTTAATGACACATGCAAGGATGGTTGTAAAGAAACAAATAATCTCTCAAGTGATAGCACCACTTCTCTTTCTAATCCTAGCTCCGAATCTTTCGAGACTACAAAATCTCTTTTTGAAAAAACAACTGACGAACCTACTCCAGCTTGCTTACCTCACCCGGGAGATGACGATAACAAAAAGAAAGAGCATGAAGTGAAGAAAATCGCAAAAGCTAAACGTCAAGCTCGTTTTACAGCATGTTTGCAGAATTTCAGAGTTATTCAAAGGGAGAGCATTTTTTTGGATAAGACGCCTCAAGTTTCTTCGGTTTTTGCAATCACATCCATCGAGCCCAAAGACTCTCTCATAATGAGGGACGAGCACTTTAGGACTTCTAGTGTTGAAGAAATTGTCCCAATCCCAAAAGAGTCTAAGGATTTCCTCAACAATAACAAAGGATGTGATTTGACTTTTTGCGATGATAACATGATTTTCTCAAATTCTTTTGTCGAACCTAAGGAAGACTTAACTTCTAGTAATGACGATTCAATTCTTAAGAAGGATGTTCAAGAAGGAAATTTTTGGATTTATTCAAATTCTCTTTTTGAATTTGAAGATAATTTCAACAATGAAAATCCTCTCTTTAACGAAATGGAAGAAGATGTCGTGAACGAGAAATCCAAAGTTTTTGATGAGCCAGTTTTACCTCACACACCTTTTTCTGACAAGATTGAGTGTTTAGATCCAGGAGACGATATTGATGGGATTGAAGCTTTTCTAGCCATAGAAGTTTCTTCTAATTTCAAGGAAGGATATTATGACTCGGAAGGATACGTACTCTATCTTGAAAGTTTACTTTGTGATGATACCCATAATCTTTCTCCCAAAGTGTTTTTCGATCATGAACCACATCAAATTAGGAATGAGCCAGAGAATGAACCTTTGATAATTTTTTCTCCAAAGAATGATCCTCACCACCATGAGTTCACCGATGAAATTATCACAATTCCTCCAAGGATTATTAGAGAGCACGAGGATTACATCAATCGAATGTCGTTGCTTTGCAGTAATTCACCTTCTCAGTCACCGAAAAATTTACATACAATCATCGTGTCTCTTCCCATATCTACTACTCTCATCGAGGATAGTGACCCCAATAGGGAAGAGATCGATATATTTTCCGAACCAGATGATTCGATACCACCAGGTATTGAAAGTGTTTGACTCGGAAGAGGACATTATTGACAACTTGCTTAACGAAAATCCCACTCATGAACGTTTAACCTTTAATATTGAGCCCAATGCACCAGTAATAAACAATGTTGATGAGCTTAATGAGGATGAATGTTTTGACCCAGGGGAGGTGAGAATAATGTTGAAGTTGACGATTCCTTCACAATTGTCACTAGGACTTTTCTCCCGTTTCTCACCTACCCTGAGGTTTCTCCCTTACTTTCCTCCGCCAGAAATGAGGACACCATTTTTGACCCCGGCATCTCCACTTAGAGCCGGTGGCCTCTCATCGGGATGGAACTTTCATATGCTTTAATGTTTGTCCAAACATTAATGAGAGCCCGATTGAGATTTTCTTTTCCATTTACTCTCCCTAAGGACGAATGAATTCAGGGATCGAGTCAAGCTATGTGACTCGGTTACCAAAAACAAAGCGCTTCGTGGGAGGCACCCCATGCTTATCCATTTTCTATTTTTCTTTTTAGCTTCTAATGTGTTGTGAGGAGGCTTGTACTCTTCCGTTCTTTGTGTTTGTTGTTTGTGCTTGTGATTGTTTGCAGGATTGATCCCAAATTTTCTGAAGACTCTCGTGTTCGGTGTTTTGTCCCGGTTCACTCGAGCTTCCTATCCTTTGTTTGCAATTAGTTTGGGGAAATCCGATATCCTTTCATCTTATCGATTCACGTTTATCTTTGCATAATTAATAAACGGCTTAGATTTGCGTAGAGACCCTGCCTTAAACATTGAGGACAATGTTTCGTTTTAGTTTGGGGAGGGAATCTATCGATTTGATGTTACCTACTTATTGTTTTGTTCTCACGTACCCCGTTTTCCCGCAAAAATAGCAAAAATTTCAAAATTTTTAAATTTTTAAGTTTTATTTGTAGAAAAATATAAAAAATAAAATAAGTGTTTTTGTCACAATTTTGACTTTCTTGCTGGGTAAGAATAAGAGTAAATTTTGACCCGATCGAGCGTGTTGAGCTCTAGCTTGTTCCTTAACTTTTAGGCTAAGCGTTCGCTAATTCGCGAAGAACGAAAAATGATAGAGTTAAGTATGAGTAGGATGCTAAACAAGGATTATTTGGAAATCTTAAGAGCTCATGTATGTAACTTGTTGCTTTTTCTCCCATAAGCTTCTAACCGGATTAATATACGTGTTGTTTTGGAGATTAAACTTAAATCAACAATTTTTATGTAATATATAGCAAAAAATTTAGTCTTAGTTCAAATTTATACTTGAATTTTTCAAAAAGAAGTCTTTTATAAAGTAAAAATAATAATAATAATAATAATAAATATATAATAATAAAAGTTGTGGGCTGATAAAAGTTTACTACCTCTTGCCGGCTCACAACCGATGTGGTAGTCTTCTAAAGAAAGCCCATAGTAAGAATAAAGATCCGAGACTGATAAAAGTTTGTTGCATCTTGCCGGCTCACAACCGATGTTGCAGCCTTCTAAAAGGTCGAGGGTTACAATTGCATAAATGTCTAAATAGTTAAATTAAATTAATAATTGACTTCTTTTAGTTAAATTCAAATATGCTTTTACACTTTGATTATTTTATTTTATAAGCTATGAATATCCAGGAAACCTGAGAGTTTTTTAAACCTAAGGTCCGTGAGTCCCGATACTAGTCTCTGTGGGGTGTCAAAAGCCTGGTCACTTAGCCGTAAGGTTGGGATGTGCCGAGACGAAAGTCGCTACATGGGATGATCTCGCCTTTAAACTCATTATTCTAAGGTGAAACGTAAAGCATAGTATGTTGCAAAAAGTTAATCCATGGTTGAAATTCAAGATAGCACACTCACTTAAGATATAATAAATGTCGGGAGTAAAAAGTTCACAAGTTGCAAATATGAGTAGTGTTAGCATCCTTACTGATATTTAGCTGTGATTTTGTTTTAAGCTTGGTTTGGATAAGTGAAAAGTCGGGAACGATGAATTTATCCTTTTTGGGGCATTCTCGGAATCGAAATGCATCTTGTTCTATGATCCCTAATAGTTATGGAAATAATGAAAGTCAAAATAATCTCAATTATATTATTAATAAAAAATTTAAAAAAAAATGAAAAAGTTTTAGAAAAATGGGAAAAAGGGTGTTTTATAACTTGTGATTTCTTAACTCTCTCAACAAAAATCTTTGCTACTTTTCAAAGATCTAGTTTGGGGAAGTTTTGAGGTATTTAGTTATAAGGCATATAACATTGCGTGAGGACACGCAATCGCTTAGTTTGGGGAATTTTGATATGTGTGAAAACACATATCCATTTTATATCAAAATAGACCCTAAAAAGACAAAATTGTGCTTTAAATGCTTGAATATTGCTTGTTTTGTCTTTGTGATTATGTAGGTATGGATAAAGCAAAAATCACAAGAAAACGGTCAAAAACCGGACAAACACAGACACGGGAACGAAAGATTACACAAAGAGCTGGAAGTTTTCTACAAAAAGGTCAGAAAGTCAACAGTAGTCAACCCTTAGTCAAACCTTGGTCAAAGTCACAACAAGACAAAAATCCCAAAGTTACCAAACAGTCCTTCATAAATTTCTAAATTACAAAAATGGTCCCTAAAATAAACGGGCTTAAACCCTTCTATATAACCTAAATCCTAAATTTGTTAACTAAGCCCAACACCAAAGCCCGAGCCCATTTCTTATAACCAACACCTGGCCCAAGTCCTTTTATAAGTCAAAAGGTTAAACCTGGGTAAAAATAAAAGTCAAACAAATCCTTTTATAAAAGGATTTCACGCGGGAATTCTCGTTGTCACTATTCATCGTCTTCAAGATTTTACCACAGGGTCAAAAACAAAGGGCAATTCACAATTAAGGGCTAGAAAGGGCAATTCAAGTGTCAAAGTACACCTTGGCAGAGGAAAACGTCACCCAAGCAATCTTATTGGTCAAGCCCTAATGAAGAATCACACGTGGATCATGAAAGAAACACAAGGAATGATGGGATTTATACTATATACACTCACAGAAGAAGCACAAAGGTGTCACAAACACGGATTGCCACGCTGGCAATCCGTGTGACAAAATCTAATCCAACGATGGGAAATAGGCATCCAATGATTGAGATATGATCAAAGGCCAATGTTGAGAGGAGCGTGTAACTGAACCTGCGCCTAGAAGCTTCTCATTCGGGCTATAAAAAGGCCATTCACTCACATAGCAGGGGAGTCTTTTAGCTTTTAGATTTTTAGATAAATTGTAACTTTAGCTTATTAATTAAATGTAATTTTACTTTTTCAAGCTCTTGTAATCTCTTTTATAAAGCATTGTAATCTGTTTTTGAGTATTAATAAAATCCTAAGTTTAGTTTTCATAAGCTTTTTCACTTATAAGCTCTTCTTTACTCTCAAATGTATGCTATTGTTTCAAAAGCTCACAACAAGCTCTCATAAGCTCTTACAAGTCTCTAAGCTTGTAATTGAGCTTTAATAAGTACCTAATCTACTTAAATCTTAAAATAAGTTTAATACCTTGACTTATTGGATTTTGAGCTTATGGAAGGGAAGCTAGCAAAGGATGAGCTTCCATGGACTTTTACTGGCTTATTTTAAATAAGCCAGAGCTGTTGATAAGCTCTTTGAGCAAATTTAACCTTTGTTTAGCTAAGGTTGATTGTAAGTGTTCATTTACTTTACTTGCCTTAATTTTCCTAGTCTAAATTTGCTTATCTGCTTATAATCTGCTTATTAGCTTGCTTATTTGTACTTAATGTCATCTTATGTGCTTATTAGTTTCATTTGATAATCTGTTTTTAGTCTATGTAGCTTAGATTTTTGTTTTTCTCATTTTGTCTTATAAAATCATAAAAACCAAAAAAATAATAAGCTTAGCTTGTAGATCTTTGATTCTAGCTTAATTGATTATTGATTTATGTATATCAAGCTTGTTATAAGCTATTTGATATCTGGTACTTAGGCTTTTCTAGCTAGATTTTAAAATCTCAAGTTTAAATGGATTGTGCCTTAGTTAAAGGGGTGTTTGGAATTAACTTGAAAACGGGTCATTTTGGTTGTTCAAATGGGTTCAGGTCATTGGGTCAGTTTTACCTAGCTTAGATTAGGTCTTAGGATTAAGTTTAAACAATTTTTAATGGTTAAATCTCAAGTTTTAGTTCAATAGTTCTCAATATTTGAATATGTTAGGAGTTAGTTAAGTCACCTAGCTTATTTGGTTGGACTTAGGTTTAGGTACTTGTAGTTCATCATTCTAGTTGATAAAAGAGTTAGGAAATGCAGTAGAAAGTTTCAAGTAGGCTGTCATTGTGCATCAAGGATTTAAGTTCAACTGTTAAATGCATCAGTAGACTTTATTAGTCAAACAGCCTTTTTAAGTTAAAAATTAAGTTAGTATAAGTCAGTTTTAACTTTTCAACTTTGATGCACAGCTAGCTTGTAGTCCAATCTCAATTCTTCAAAGCTTAATTTTGCCTTTAAAGCTTATTTCAATATCTGTTTTTAGACTGCAAACTGGAACTTTTTCATTTTACAAGAGTTTTGAAAGTTTTCAATTTTGTGCAACAGCTGTTTTCATTTAACTTTTTCTTAGACTATATAAGTTTCAAAATGATTTTTAAAAGCTTTTCTGAGTAGTATTCCAAGTCTACTTTCTAGATTTATCAAGCTTATCACCATAAGGATCTTTTAGATGGCTTATTTTTAAGCCCAAAGTAGGTTACTTAGGACTGCATGACTCAGTGTAAACTGAGTCAGTTGCATTTAGCTTATTGAGCTAATAAGCTCAAATCTCTTAGCTTATTCTTATTCTCTACTTGTTTCTTAATTGTTTAGTTTCAGTTATTCATAGCTTATTCATCTTTAGTTTAGCTTATTAGCTTATAATCACAGTAAGGTTAGTTTAGTTTTTAAAAGTAAAAAGTTCAAGTCTGTTTTAAATAAGCATTTTCCAGCTTATTAATTAGGTTTTATAAAAAGCTTCTTTTACAAAACTTGTTAGTATATAGCTTATCAACAACTTTGTTTTTTTAAGTTTTTCAAAAATAAAAAAAAGGGGAACTAGGGAAGCCCGGGTGAGCAAGGCTCGAACCCGGGACCTCTACCCAGTTCAACCCTTTATAACACACACTCACTACCGGTATGCTACAATAGCTCATCCGGTAGTGAGTTGCAATATTTATTTAATATAGGCCTTTTAGTCCAATAAGCCCATAAGCTGTTTTCAGCTTATTTCGGCTTATTTATAAGCCCATTTTTCTAGCTTTTTTCCTAAATCCAGCTTACCTTAATCCACTTTTCTGTATTTTTTTACATTTTTCCAAAATTGTTTTCTATTTTTTATCATTTATTTTCTTTAAAACAGTTTTTTAATCATTAAAAATTAAATAAAAATCAAAAAAAATATTTTTCTTTTTTTAGAAAATTTTATTTTATCATATTATACTTAGGAAAAATAGAAAAACTTTTGTAGGGTCATTTTTGTGAAAGTTCACTTTTTAAAGAACGGGTTTCGAGTCCGGTTCTCGTTTTCTTCGCGTTTTTAGCTTTAAACACCTCCGTTTTTGCTCTAGTTTTCTTTAAACTTACTTTTTAGTCAAATAGAGTCCATTTAAAAAGAAAATTTTAAGTTAGGTTTATTTTTAGAAATTTAGGGTTTTTTGACCTCCGTTTAGGGGTCCCGTTTTGCGTTTTTAGTTAAATTTTGATTTCTCGTTATTTGTCTTCATGCTTAATTGTTAGAATTTGTTAATTTTAATTTTTAAAAAGTAGATAATCAAATATTCCTTTGTTTCCAATTCAAATCATTGTCCGAACATCAAACGTGGATTCAATTTCATAAATCGTTGGGGAAACGACCCGGGGAATCATACTTCCCGGTTAATATACGTATTATATTATATTATATATATTTTGAAGAATTTCCTTTTCACCTTTGTCCTCAAGGGTAAATTGGTAATTTTCCATCATTTATTATATTTTATAATTACGTATATATAGATTCTGACGAATCAATAAACTAAAGAATGAAAATTGTATTAACCGTACGGGAGGTAGAACGACGTGGATTAATATCATGGGCATCCCTATTTCATGTTGGAATGAAGATACGTTTAAAAAGATCGCGACACTACATGGAACTATCCTAGCAATGAGCAACTGCCGATTGGAAGGGAACCAAAGTATTATTTATAGGAGAGTTCAAATTCACACATGTAACAAAGGTCTAATTAAGGAGGAACTTAATATTAAAGTACAGGGGAAATTACAAAGGATTAGTGTGGTGGAGGAAGTCCGAGATACATCCAGGGTGGATATCCAAGAAAGTTCGAAGTCGAGACAAGCATGTAACATGGAAGAAGAGGAGGTGGAGATGATGGGCGAAAATGATATGCATATAGATGATGAAAGAGGTGACAACGAAGGAGAGTCAAACAGTGAAGGGGAGGATTTAAGTGAAGACGAGGAGGAGGGTAGCAAGATAAAGAAGAAGAACGAGTCAGATGTTGGTCTGAAGAAAGACAATCGACCAAAAAATGACTCTGGTAGACGGAACAGTGAGAAAGATGTAGGTTCTAGATTTTCTGGTGAATTTAAAGTGAGGCAGAGTTTTGAGGACGACGTTTATTATTCCAAGAATAAAGGGAGTGGTGAAACAAAAGAAGCACATGGGGAATATAACATAAATGAATATGACGGCTGTGTAAAAAATGATTGTCCCAAAACCAATTAAATTGAAGTCCATATTGGAGAAAAGGAAAACGAGTTAGATATGGGTACTATATGGGTACGGAGGTAGGAGTGGAGAGTGGAGATGGGCTCAAAACGGACCGGATTGTGGGCTAAAAATGGGAAAAAATAATGGGCTAAATGAAAATATGAGAAATATCAACAAAACACTGAATCAACCAGTGAATACAACTTATAATTTGGGTGGGGGACACTGTCTACTGAAGGAGGGACATATATCTGTTAATAACATCAACAATGATATGGATGGGTCTTATGGTAAACAGATGGACAATTTCGCTGAGTACGATCAGGTGGAAGCAATGGATAGAAGAGAAAAAAGGTACATGTCACCAACTAGTTCGATGGAAAAGAGCAAAAATATGCCCAAGAAGAAGAGGAAGTCATCACATGTAAACGAGAACTGCGAGGATTGTTTCATTAAATCGTTCAACCCAGGTTTGGGAACCGAATAAAATTTAAATGACAAAAAGAAAGTGGGCAAGAGAAGCATGCCTAGAGCAAAAGAGATGGCAAGGAAAAGCATGGTGGGGGGATCAGGAGAAGCAACAAAAGGCATCTCGGACGTATATAAGGATTTCTACAGCGTCGAGGGTGAGAGTAACGAGACATTTAGATTCGGGAATAAACATGAAGGAACCACAGAGAACACGAAGTGCGAAATTAGCATCAAACATATCAAGGAAATAGGCGAGATGATTGGTATATCATGGGTACAGGGCGTGTAAATACAGAACAAAGAGCATGGAGTGAAGGAAGGGATTGATTAGTTGTTGGACCAGAGGCCCAGTAATGTGTATGGTACATTACTATTAATTTATTTGTTATAGTTTCTATTATGAAAATTATTTCAGAGTAAACATTATGGGCTTGGGTGAGAGTGGAAAAAAAGGGTGGGTTAAATCGATTATTAGGACAGAAAAACCAGATATGATTAGGATACAAGAAACTAAAAGCGGGCTGCTTGACGACGATTGGGTTGAAGATATATGGGGTGGAATTGATTACGGATATACTCAATTAACAGCGAATGGGAAATCAGGGGGGATATTACTTATATGGGACAAGAGGGTATTCACATGTAAAGAGGCGATAGGAGATGAGAGATTTATTGCTGTGAAGGGGTCATGGCAGGGGAAAGACGAGGATGTGTTCTTGGTTTGTATCTACGGGCCTCATGTATCTCGGCAAAAAGCATCTTTATGGGATAGATTATCCGGGTTGATGAATAGATGGCAGGGTGCATGGTGCATTTTTGGGGACTTAAACGTTGTTAGAAGTGTTGAAGATAGAATTAACTCTCAAGTGAATCATCAGGAGGCAAGTGAATTTAATGAATTCATAAATAATATGAGGTTAGTTGAAATTCCAATGGGTGGTAGGAAATTTACTAGAATAAGTGATGACGGGTTGAAATTTAGAAAATTAGATAGATTTTTATTAAATGACGAATTTAACAATTTATGGGGTAATCTTTCGGTCATTGCTTTGGATCGTAAATTATCGGATCATTGTTCGATTGTGTTAAAAGACGCGGATTTAGATTTTGGTCCAAAGCCTTTTCGTGTTTTCAACATTTGGTTAGAGGAAGCATATTTTATTAGCGTGGTGGAGGAGGCATGGAAGAAAGATGTAAGAAGTATTCAACCTGATTGTAGGTTTTGAGATAAACTAAAGAATGTTAAGGCGACTCTTAGAGTTTGGAGTAAAGGAAGGTTAGGGAGGCATTTAGAGAGAATAGATGAATTAAAAAATGAAGTTATGAGGTGGGAACTTGAAGCGGAGAGGAGACCACTAAAGGATCACGAAAGAAGTGTATGGATGGAGGCAAGAAAACAATAGGAGATTAAGGAAATGGAATATGGTAATATGCTTCGTCAAAAAAGTAGAGTTAAATAGGATACCGAGGGGGATGAAAACACTAAATTTTTACATTCATATGTGAAACGGAGGAACAATAAGTGTAACATAAGGGGGCTCCTGGTTAATGGTTTATGGTGCGAAGATCCTAGGTTAATTAAAACGGAGATGGCTAGACATTACAAATCTTTATTCTCTGAAGGAAGAAGGGTGAGGCCGAAATTCTGTTGTGATAGGATTGAAAAAATATCGATAGAGGATGCTTGAAATCTAGAAAAGGCGGTCGATGAAAAAAGAAATATAGGAGGCTATTCGTTGTTACGAGGGGGATAAATCTCCAGGTCCTGATGGCTTCAATTTCAATTTTATCAGAAATGTTTGGGATATTATCAAGACGGACTTAATTGGGGCAGTCATGTGGTTTTGGAATTTTATAGAGATATCAAGAGGTTGTAACTCTTCGTTTATCACCATAATTCCTAAGGTAAAAGATCCTATTGGTTTGAGGGATTTTTGACCCATTAGCCTTATAGGTTGTTATTACAAAATTATTGCAAAAATTTTGGCGAAAAGGGTTAAACGTGTAGTGGGGTGTGTAGTCGGGGAAGAACAAAATGCGTTTATAAAAGGTAGATACATTCTTGATGGGGTTTTAATAGCGAACGAGATAATGACATACTTAAAGCGTATGAAGGAAAATAGTTTAATCTTCAAAGTGGATATTGAGAAAGCATATGATAGCATTAACTGGAACTTCCTGATAAATATCATGAAGAAGATGGGGTTCGGGGATAAATGGTGTAAATGGGTGGAGGTGTGCCTTAAATCGTCATCGATGTCCATTCTTGTTAACGGATCTGCATCGGAGGAATTCGGGATCAAGAGGGGAGTACGGCAAGGCGATCCGTTATCACCTTTTCTATTTATATTGGCAGCGGAGGGGCTAAATGCTATTATGAATGAAGCGGTAGAGAAGGGAATTTTTAAAGGGATGAAGATTAGGACGGATCAAGTCACTGTTTCCCATTTGCAATATGCGGATGACAAATTTTCTTTGGAGAATGGAATAAAGAAAATGCTAAGTCTCTTATGTGTATTCTTAAATGCTTTGAAGAGGTATCGGGGCTTCGAGTTAACTATGGAAAAAGTAAATTATACGGTCTGGGGGTTAATGATGAGGAATTGGGGTGTATGAAAACTTAGATGGGATGTGATATAGGTGAATTCCCTTTCACATATTTGGGCTTACTAATAGGAGAAAATATGGGCATGGTGAAGTCATGGAAACCCGTGGTAGAAAAATTCAAGAATCGTTTAGCCGGTTGGAAAGCAAAAATGATGTCTTTTGGGGGGCGTCTAACATTGGTGAAATCAGTCCTCAGAAGCTTGCCATTGTATTATTTTTCGATGTTCCGTGTGCCTTTGAGTGTTCTAACATCTCTCGAAAAAATTAGAAAAATTTTCTTTTAGGGTGGGGTGGGGAAGGTAAAAAACTTTATTGGGTCAAATGGGACACGATTCTTGCTTCATTTGGGGACGGGGATTTAAATGTGGGGTCTCTTAGGGCAAAAAATTTGGCATTATTAGGAAAATGGTGGTGGAGATTTAAGAAGGAGGGTCGAGGTTATGGGTTAGGGTTATTAAAAGTATACACGGCGTGTGTGGGGGCGTAGAAGGGCATTACGGTAAGGGTGGGAGTTTATCATTAGGCGCGAGGGGGGTATGGTACGATATTGTGAAGATTGGGGAGGAGATTGATGGGGGGTGGGAATAGAGTTTACGTCGTCATGCGTGGGGGAGATGGGTGACGGGAGGGATATCAGGTTTCGAGTTGATAGATGGGTGGATAATAGAAGACTTTGTGATAGATTTCCTAGACTTTTTTATTTAAATAGTAGAAAGGAGGGCAGTGTTATGGATAAAATTTCATGGGTAATTGGTATGCGTTTAATTACACATACCTTTCACCATTAAAATCGGACTTAAATGACAAAAAATGTACCAAAAATACTTTGTATTTGTATGTTTGCATTTATATTGTGCAGGAAACGGATATCCAACAAAAGGACAAAAAATCAAGCCAAAAACGACAAAACCAAGCACGGAATGGAAAAGCATGGAAAAGACAAGTCAAATCGAAGCCAAAGACCAAAAAGTCAACAAAAGTCAAAGTCAAGACCGAAGCCATAATCGAAGAAGATCTTAATGGGCCTACCCTTACCCATCTAATGGGCCAAGGCAGCCCATTAAGGGTACATTTAAAGACCAAATGGGCCTTTACTTCTCAACGGGCCCAATACTAAACAAATAGCCCAAAACCTTTTAGATATAAGCCCACAAACAAGTTAAGGGGCTGAATCTGCCAATCCCTCAAACTTGTAGCCCACAAGGACCTTACTTGTAATAAACCATATATACTTAAGGGACCAATTATGCCAAACACCAAAACTCTTTCCCTGTCACTTTTAAAACAAGATAAACACTGTTTATCCCTTCCTTTTTTTCCCGCCAACATCAAAACCCCCCTCCTGTCCCTCTCAACACCTTGGGCACTGTTCACAACCATCCAAATAGGTCACCACCAACTATCCCCACACCCACATGGGACTTGTCCACCATGACAAGTCTCTTAAACCCCATTGGCCAAGATAAGGATACACGGATCGAAGGCCAATTTGAAGGCCAAGATGATTTGACTTGGTGATTACTCAACTTTGATGGCTAGGATTGCTTTATGCTTTATCTCACAAAATAAGCACAAGGCTTGAGTTCTCTCTACAAAGAAACACAAGAAAGAGAAGCCAAGACTTAAAGACTTAGAAACTTCTTAGTCTTCTTATAAATAAGCTCATTTGTAAGCCCTTGGTGGCAGTTAGTTAAGTAGTTTTTTTTAGTTAACATAGTTTTAAGTTTTTAATACAAGCATTGTAATCTGTTTTGGTTTTAATGAAATCTAAGTTTTTGTTCTAAAATCATGTCTTCAATATTTTAAGCTCACTTTATGTTTTTATAAGTTCACCATAAGCTCTCATTTATGCCATTTTATAATCTGTTTTAACTAAAATTACTTAGATATTTAAAAGTATTAAGAAATCAGAAAAAATCTCACTCCAAAAATACCTCAGCTGAAATTTTGGATGATAAGCTAATTGTGGAAGAGCTTATAGACCTACTAGCTTGTTTCATACAAGCTAGAGCTTGTAGAATTGATTTTTTTTCCTGTTTTGAGCAAGGGACCTTGTAAGTTCTCATTTTCTATTTTTAAGCTTTTTACTGTTTAGGTGCTTATTATTGCTTATTATCTGTCTTTAGTTGCTTATTTGTGCTTATCTATGGTAGATTAAAGCTTATTTATCTTAGTTGTTAGTTTATTTATCTTTTATAGAG
>BQNB010068998.1:0-33648 GCA_026074375.1 Tanacetum coccineum
AGTATGTTGCTGCTGCTAGCTGCTGTGGACAAGTTTTGTGGATTCAAAATTAGATGTTGGATTATGGGTTTAACTTTATGAATACAAAGATCCATATTGATAATGAAAGAAAAATTTACATAGTGAAGAATCCAGTATTTCACTAAAAAACTAAGCATATTGAGATCAGGCATCATTTCATAAGAGATGCTTTTGAGAAAAAGCTGATTCAAGTCCTCAAGATTCATACTGATAATAATGTAGCTGATCTTCTAACCAAGGAATTTGATGCAGGCAGGTTTCAATTCTTGGTTGTTTTTATTGGGATGATGAATCCATAAAGCTGCATTACTTAAGGGGAGGCAAAAGTTTCAGTTGTATAGCTTGTATGTCATGTTTTGTACAAAGATGAGAGTTGGAAATTGCTATGCAGTTCAAGGAGATGGATGGGTTTTAAAGAGTCTTTGGGAAGAGATTTCGATGGTACTGAAGGATTCTTATTGCCAAACTTGTTCATTTTTTGGTTGACAAAGGTTAGTACCGATGGGCAAAGTTTGTACCGCTTAAGAGCCGTTAGCGAAAATACCGCCAAGGGTCTAAAGTATAAATTAAAACGCTTTCTTCGCACTTAGGTTACCTTAACCTATATAAACCCATCTCAATTGCACACTTTCTTCTACAAATATCTTCCAATCGCTCTTAACTAACAAAACCTAATCTGCAATCACCGACAATCATTCAATCTTCTACAATGGCTGCTCTTGAATCTTGCCCGAAGCACAACATGGTCGCCTACTTAGAGACGACTAAAGGGAATGCTGAATTTCATCAAGTGATTGATTTTCTCGAACGTAGCTACATTCATCACGCTCTCACTGTAAGTCCCATCGTCTCTTCTACCTTTATTGAAAAGTTTTGGACATCTGCCAAGTCTAAAATAGTCGATAATGTTAGATATATCAATGCCAAAGTAGCTGGAAAGCCTGTAACTATCTCAGAAGCATTAATAAGAAGTTCTCTTCTTTTTGATGATGCTGATAGGATAGATTCTTTAAACAATCAGGCTATATTTGATGTTGTCCAATCCATGGGGTATGAGGGAGACCTTACTGTTTTAACATTTAACAAAGCTTTGTTTTCACCACAATGGAGGTTTCTCTTTCACACCATGAATCACTGCATAAGCTCAAAAAGCACATCTTGGGATCAAATTCCTACAAATATAGCAACTGCAGTGATTTGTCTAACCACCCATCAAAAGTATAACTTTTCAAAACTCATTTTTGATGGTATGATTAGACACTTGGATGCTAAGAAAAAATTTGTCATGTATCCAAGGTTTATATCAATCCTGTTGGGTACACAGCTTAAGAACATACCTGCGCCACAAGACCACTTCCTTGTGAATGCCATCACTTCTAAAGTTTTCTCATTTATGGTTAAGAAGGGCAAACACTTCTCAGGGAAAGTAACTCCTTTGTTTCCCTCAATGTTGGTCCAACCAACTGATGCAGAGGGTGAAGCTTTAGACAGACCATCTGAACCTAAATCACCTGAGGTGGAGGGTGAGGCATTAGAAAGCCAAATTGAATCTCAACCCACACCCTCTCCCCCTCACCAATCTGCAAACCTTCATGAGCCTCTGACTGACCCAACTCTTAGTCTTACACCTCCTATCCCTGATTCCATCCCTCAAGGTGATGGTGGAAATACTGGAGATCAGTCCTCCAATGATAAATCCCTCTCAGGGAGTGAGGAAGGACTGACCCTCCAAAGTCTGCATGATCTTTGTATGTCTCTATGTAAACAGGTCTCAGCTTAAGCCATAGAGATCAAGGCATTGAAAGCTCAGGTCAAGAAGCTAAAGAGGAGAGCAAACCCACTCATCAATCATCAGAAGGCATGGGTACGGGCTACAAAGATGAAAAAGAAGGGAGGAGTATTCAAACAGAGGAAGAAGGTTGTCAAATCTTCAAAGGGAGAACCATCTGCACATAAAGATCCAGCATTTGAAGACTTTAAAGATGATTTTGAGGCTTTTGTGGATGATGCAATAGAGTATGAAAGGACTGAGGAGGTTAAGGATGATGTTAGTACTGCTCTACATCAAGGTACCGAGGAGGTAAAAGTTAGTACTGACACCCAACAAGTTAGTACTGACAGAGCAAAAGAAGGTACTGATGGACTAAAAGTTAGTACTGACAGTACTAAAGTTAGTACCGATAAGAATGAAGAAGGTACTGATGGACAAGATGATACTTCTTCAGCAGCACAAACAACAACTCCAACAACTCCAACTACTACAACTGCAACATTTGGAGATGATGAGACAATTGCTAAAGTCTTGCTCAATATGAGTCAAGCAAGAGCAGTTATAAGAGAAAAGGAGAAAGGGGTTGAATTAAGAGATGTTGAAGAGTCTGAAAGACCAAGGCCTACCTCAACAAGATCCATATTGACTTTAAAACCGCTACCAAAGATTGATCCCAAGGATAAAGGGAAAAAGAGGATTGAAGAAGATGTTGAATCAAATTCTGAATCAGATGAGATCACTACAGCTGAGAAGAAGTTTAAGCAACTTTCTACTGATGAAGAGCTGGTAAGAAAAATTCAAGAGGATTGGGAGGTAGAGGAAGAAAGAAAAAGACAAGCTGAGAAAGAAGCTGTCAATGATGCTCTAGTGCAAGAACTAGATGATGTTAAGGCAAGGATAGAAGCTAATAGACTCTTAGCTCTGAGGCTTCAAGAAGAGGAAAGAGAGCAATTTACAATTGAAGAAAGAGCAAAGTTTCTACATGATACTATAGCAGCTCAAAGAAGATTCCTTGCAGAATAAAGATCTGCTGCAATCAGAAGTAAACCACCTACCAAAACTTAACTCAAGAATCAGATGATCACATATCTGAAGCATGTAGGTGGGAAGAGACATGCATATCTAAAGAATAGGAAATTTGATGATATTCAGGCTCTATATGAAAGAATTAAAAGAGCAAATGATAGATTCCTTGAAGGTCCACTTAGAGGTGTTCAAAAGTTTCCAAAGAATAAAGATGAGCAAGAATCTTTGAAGGATGAAAAGTCTGCTAAGGTACCTGCTAAGGTTGATGTGACAGAGCAGGGTACTAAGAAGAGAAAAGGTGGTCATATAAAGATGATGGCTAGAAAAAGATCAAGACCACAAAAGGATGATGAGGATGATGATGAAATCAAGCTAAGTTTGGTGATAGCACCTGATGAAGACAAAGAAGTTGACTATGAAGTACTTGACAGGAAATACCTAATAATTGAGAGGAAATTTGAGTTTCTTACAAATAAACCACAACATGATGAATCTAAAGAGTTAGAAGAATTACATGTAAATGTGGTGATAAGGAGTAATGGACTAAGAAGATACTTCAATACTTTGTTAGGGGTATTGTCAGTATTTGATAGAGAAGATCTTAATGCCATCTATCAACTAGTGATGAACAGATATTCCAATGACATTCCTGAAGGCTTTGATAGGATACTATGGGGAGACTTAATGATCATGTTCGGTCAAGATGGTACTGATGAGTTTTGGAATACTCAACAAGACTGGAAGGTAGTGTGTTGGAAGTTGCATAACTCATCAGGGGTACATACAGTGATGACTGAAACAGGATTGGTCATACACATGCTTGTAGAAAGTATGTATCCATTAAAGAAGGAAGTGCTGTTACAAATGCTGGAGATGAAGCTAGAATCAAAAGAAGACAGTACAATGGCTTTAGAGTTGATCAGGTTTGTTAAGAGACAGATTATTGAGTTGGAGCATGATAACTCAGATGGAGATGAGAAGTGAAGCCATAAATGGATATAAGAAGGGTTTGAGTGTTGGCTAACCACCACACAACAAATGGTCTTTAGTTCACCATGTCTAACAAACATAAGAACTGGCTAGTCCATAAGCAAACGGCTTGTGGTAGAGACTTCTCAAATCCGTTTATGGTTGAAAATTTACCAAAAATTGTTTGGTTCTCAACTCACCTTGCTTTATTGTAAAGAGTTGGCTAGTCCAGGATCAAACAGTTCCAGGTAAAGACTACTCAAATCTGTTGATAGCTGACAATTTGCTAAAAATTATATGGTAATCAATGCACCATGTTTGTGGGAATGAAGCATTGACTAGTCCAAAAGCAAACAGATTTTGGTAAAGACTAGTCAAATCCGTTGATAGTTGGTAGTTTACTCAAAACTATAAGGTTTTCAATTAACCTTGTTGCTTGCAATGAAAAATTGGCTATCCTAGAGCAAACGGCTACTAGTAAAGGAACATCAAATTCGTTAATGGCTGGTAGTTTGCCAAAAACTACAAAGCCAACTTAGTTGGATTGTTGCTGCAAAGATGATGCTGAAAAGATGTTGCTGTGTTGCTGAAAAGGAAGGATGCAGATCAAGAAGGATAGCTAAAAGAAGTAAACTCAAGTTCATTAAGGATAAAGATTTGACAAAGAAAGTGTTTGAATAAATCCTCCAGGACGTTCAAGAAAAGATAAATGAAGAAACATGAAGTTAACAAGTGAAGTTCATGTTTAGGGGAGGATTGTTGGGAATTAAGTTATTCTTAACTTAGTATCGATAGTTATAATAGTTAGTACCGACGGTTAAAATAGTTTGTACCGACAGTACAAAGTAGTTAGTACTGTTTATGTTAGTTAGTACCGTTTAAGAGATATGCATGAGATATGTTAGGAAAAGATATGCATTAAATGTAATGCATAATCTACGCAATTTGTAAGTCAATAAGGGTTATCCTTAATCTATAAAAGGATCCCTGAGACATTAGAATTCATATCTCATTCATTCACATCTCATGTCTCTTATATCATAGTTAGGAATCTATAATCACAAGCAGATCAATATAAAAGTATTAGTTCTTATTCTTCTTAGCAATATATATTAGATTCCGTATAATATATTATTGTTCATAGTCACTGTTTCTTCTATAATCATTGTGGAACTATCCATTACGAGATAGAATGAAAAAAAAGTAAGGGGCCCCTAAGGAATGATTTTGGTGTAATGGGTCATTCCTTGGAATGAATCATTACATTCTATAAACGTAAACAAACAAGATTTTTTCATTCCATTGTAATAATCGTTTCCATTCCTACTTTGATTACAACATACCAAACGCTACGTAAGTGTTTTGTGTAGATATACCAATTCATTATCATTTAAAATCTATCCTGCTAAACCTAATATTTTTTACTCAATATACATGTATTCAGAGAAAGATGGATTCGATCTTGAAAATTATTCCATTGTTCAATTTGCTCCATTTAAGAAAGAAGTTACTACGAAAGATTGTTTTAGAGGGGGCGTCAAAAAGATGGTGGGGAAAATACGAAAAATACGAGATTCTGACAATGTATGTTCCTCTTCCACCTCTGTTAACTATGTTATTTTCCTATATGTACATTATAATGTATTGAACATCATTGAGATTAATCATGTATTGTGAATTCTGCAGTTGTTCCATTGTATTCTTTATGCAAAAATACATAAGATGCATCGTGAAAATGGATGGACTTATCTGGCATGCAACCGGTGTGGACGATCCGCAAAGGAAGTTGATGATGATCAATCATCATCAAGCGGTAAAAGAGCTAAAAAAACATAAACTATGGTATTGCAAAGTTCACAAAGCATTAACTGCTTCTGGTGTAGGCATGAGGTGTGCACACATTATTCCCATTTATTTTTGGTATTGTTTTTAACATAATATTTTACTGTATAAGGATAGGTTTTCATATTTTAATTTATATGCCATATTTAAATTCATTGTTCGAGTGATCGATGACACTAGGTCGGCATCTTTGTTGCTTTTTGATGATTTGGTATTCAAGTTGAGCGGCGAACAATGTGTGCATCTCATCAGACAACATGGTGAAAATTATGATGATTACATCCCAGACGAGTTGAATGTCTTGGTGGGGAAAAGGTTGTTGTTTAGGTTCCATTACACAGATGACCATATCAACAATAATAATCATGTGTACCAAGTCAAGATGCTGTCGCAAGATGAAGCCATGATTACCATGTTCAAGAAGGATTTTATCATTGAGGTACATCTTTATCATTGACGTCTTTAATTATGATAAATTGAATAGCTTATTTCATATATATTTACACATTATTAGTTATTAAATGAAACACTTTTATAGGAACCTGCCTGCACCAAGTAATGCCAATTCATCCAGGTTCACTAATATTGACAGCATTCCTTTCAAACTTGATGAAACAACAAAATCAAGTTACGTTGCAACTAAAGGAAATGCAAGTCATAGAGATGGTGAGCACAGCTATATGGAAATTGAAAGTGATGCAAGAGGTTCTGGATCAGGAAAACGAATATTCATTAACCTTGATGATTATGATGAGGAGGAAGCATAAGAAAAAAGAATGAAGAAGGTGGTTTCGGTCAAGATTGAACCGAAAGACTGATCTACAGACTGCATCTTATATCTTCCGACCAGTTTTGAAATTTTATGTCTCTTTGAAATATTTTGGTTACTCAGACAATATTTTAGTTGGTTTTCTTTTGTTTGTTGGATGTTGATGTTTGTTTCATTTCATTATATTTGAACAAGTTTGCTTTTTGGGTATTTGTCTATAAAAGCAAGATTATTTTGGGATGTTTTATAATGGTTATATACAAGTTTCATATGAAATTATTTCTTATATTTATTGTTTATATGTTGATATGATTTATAAATTCAAGAACCTTTAAAGGTTTAATCTTTCTTATATTTATTGTTGATCTGTTCATATTTGAGAATAATTTTAACATGAACAAAACAATTCTGGCATTTGAAAACATGTTTCATAATTACAAACCAGGATCTATAAATACTCACTATAACCTTAAACAATTCCAAACCCTTACTCACAAATGGCTGACTCTAAACCATTCAAGGTTCGTTTTTTAAATTAGATATGAGATTGTTTCTTTGCTAAATAAATGTGTCACAATATAATCTTATAGCTTATCTTGCTAATTACATTTATTTTGTGAACATTATATCAACCTTAACTTATGTAAATGATAGCCAATAGTTCAAACAATAAAAAACAATAGCCAACAAATATCAAGATGTAAATCTTTCTTCCAATAATACTTTAAGGTTAATGTTTAGTTGAATTATAACGTCTAAATTAACCTTGTGGTTATGAGCCATTAGTAATATTAATTGTGTCAATTAATAACTTTGTGGTTATCAGCCATTAATAACTTTGTGGTTATTGCCATTAGTAATATTAATTGTGTCAATTAATAACTTTGTGGTTATGAGTCATTAGTAATATTAATTGTGACAATTAATTACTTTGTGTTTATGAGCCATTAGTAGTATTAATTGTGTCAATTAATTCGACCGTTTCCCTTGCATCATCTTCTTATAAATTGAGAACTCTTTTCTCATTTGAAGACACACCGAAAAACACACAAGAGAGAAAAGCTCCATTAATAAGTTTTCCTGCAATCTTTTCGATCAGAAGCACTCAATTTTCCGTGATTTTTCAAGCAAGTTTGTCAGGTCCGGCTGTACAACAGCTTTGAACGTTGTACCCTGGGAAACAGACAACGAATCTATTTTAAGGGAAGCGTGTCCAACACGTGCCTCGTTCCACAACCTTTTACTGCTTTATTTAGTTATCGTTCATAGTGTCTGTCCTCTGCCTCTACCCCATTCTGTCTGTTATTTATTTTCTGTTAATTATTTGTTAATTGTAATTTGATTTTATTTTAATAAAAATGTACATGTTTCCCTACACATAGTTGATACATCGAAGACTTCAGAACACCAACCAAGTATCCTCGTACTCCGGTTTAATAAGGTTAAATTTTAATTTCTTTCTTTCTTTCTATGTTAAATAAATAATGTCATTTTATATTTCTATGTGGACTAAGGTGGAATTGTTTGTTCTGATGTCAAATAAGTAGGTGTTTGTTTAAGCTTATTTTCGGGCTTACGTTTATAAGTTCAATTTTCAGCGGGATTAGTTTGAAACTTGTCGGCTTATATAAGCTTGTTATATCCCCTATAAGTTTCAAAATAAGCTGGAAAAGATGGGTTATGAAACATAAGCCCAAATGTTGTTTAAGCTAATTTAGGTGACTTTTGATCTTATTATTAGCTTATATAACAAAACAAAGCCTAATTAAGTGTTTTGCTAAGCTTATATGTTTGGTCTTATGAGCTTATATGAGGGGGTTTTGATAACTCCAAAACTTTGTGGCTTATTTGAGGAGGGGTGGGTTTATATTAGGATATTCTAAGCTCATATGCCACAAATAAGCCACAAAGTTTTGGAGTTATCAAAATCCTCTCATATAAGCTCATATGCCTAAATATAAGCTTAGCCAAACACTTAATTAAGCTTAATTTTGTTATATAAGCTAATAATAAGCTCATAAGACGCCTAAATAAGCTTAAACATTGCTATTTGACTGTTATCTTGGTGGCAGTGGCACACAATATAAGCAATTATTTAGCTAGATTTATATGCACCCATTTGTTTCTGCATAGACAAAGTGGTAGCTTGTACATAACTTTTTATATAACTACTATAATTTACTATTGATATTTCACTAATTTGACTCTTTATCTATGTCTCTATCTTCCATGTAATCAATATCTATATATATAATGATTCAGGGCTCGAAAACAAAAGCCCAAAATTTATGAAAAAAACATGAAAATGTAAATAACCTATCTATGTTAGGTTACCACGGCGTTCCCCTCGTTCCAAGCTTCGAAACGGCTGGTCCTGGGCCTGAAACGGAATCCCTGAGCACAAGTTATGCCACTTTGAAGAAAGCCCTTTTCTTCATACGATCTTGGGCTTCTAAAAATAAGTAGGCCCGTTCTTCAACACTTGGGCCTGCATCAACTACTTTGACTCTTTATCTATGTCTCTATCTTCCATTTAATCAATATCAATATACATATAGAGCAACTAAATTGGTTTTGTAGTTACTGTTAGTTACCAACTCTATATCACTATTGTCTTGGATTGTGAGACCACCATGCGCGGGTTCAATTTCCGTCGTTCGCCCAAATAATATTTATTTTTTGGGTTTTAGCCGTAAAATAACAACGTACTTTCTCTATTGTTTCGTTTTGGTACGTGAACTTATTTTTCTGTTTTTTTTTTTTTTTTTTTTTTTTTTTTTTTTTTTTTTTTTTTTATTGTTTTTTTTTTTTATTTTTTTTTTGATACCCACTTAAAGTAGCAACTTCAGTTTTGTGTTAATGTGCACCAATCAAACATGTTTATTAATAACCGGAACACTCAACAAACACCGTAATGAGTGTACGAACAGTTAGCACAAACATTTAAATGGTAATAATTTCTTTCCTTTATTTCTTTTTGGTTTACTTTACAAGTTTTTAATAAGCGAAAAAAAGGAGACATATAAATATATTGTGTGACAGTAGGTCTTTTCATATATTTTTATATTGTGGTGACATGTCGCATGTTTGTAAGGAGGTGTCTTTTCTTTTAATATATCTTTTGTTTTCTTTTGAAAAATAAAATTTTATATCATAGATTTGTTTCATTTCATAAATAAATTTTTACTATCTTTAGAATCTATTTCAATTTGAGTGGTAAGGAGTTCATTCTCTTACTTAAATCGTGATGTTTATATTTCAAAAAACGTCAATATATCTTTTTTTTAACGCACACTGGTAGGAAGGGGCAATATGTAGTGACATTTTGCAAGGCAATGTTTGTAGGGTCTTTTTTTTGGTTTGTGTTTGTAGGTTTTTTATAAACTTTTTTTCTTCTTTCTGATAAATAAATTTTATATCTTCTTTGTAACATTTGAACTTCCGAGCTTCTAGAAGCCTATGGCGAAGTTCAATTACTTTGTGTGGAATCACGAAGAGCCACACGATACCTGATGGAGTGGAGATAACCCTTCTTGGTCATACTCTCTCCACCTCACCATCGGTCCAAGAAATCTAACTTACAGTGATGCTATACAATGCCTTCATTTATAGCGTCATAGCATTTGACGTAGACAACCTGTTTTTCTGTTCATATGGCCGGGAACACGGTAAAAGACAAAGGGCGTATACTATTATGCTAAGAAAGATCAAGACTGACATGAGGCTCTTACCTACTTCCAACTAATGATTCAAGCAGCTAACCGGAGAATGTGTACTTTGACGGTATCCCTTGTGGGAATGCAATTTCCTAACTTTTGGTTTGTTGCGGGCAGAGGTAATCTTGCTCCTGATGCTCTTCGTGGCCGAGGCTGAGGTCGCGGTGCTGTGGCGGTTTTGCCAGGTCCAGGTGGCCGTTGCTCGGGAGCCCGTGGTGCTCTGGCGGCTCTGCAGATGAACTATATTGTGGTAACTTTTGTATTTAACATGTTTAGGATGTGAGTCCACTTGCAAAGCCACCAGAGCACCATGGAGTCCTCGGCCAAAACCAATTGGACCTGGCAAAGTCGCCAGAGCACCACGACATCCTAGGCCACGACTAATTGGACCTGGCAAAGCCGCTAGAGCACCACAGCCTCCTGGGCCACGAGGCCACGACCAACTAGACCTGGCAAAGCTGCCAGAGCACCACGACCTCCTGGGAAACGGTGACCTAGACCTCGCAAAACCGCCACAGCACCGCGGCCTCAGCCTCGGCCACGAAGAGCACCAGGAGCAGGATTACCTCTGCCCGCATCACACCAAAAGTTAGGAAATAGCATTCCTACAAGGGATACCATCAAAGTACACATTCTCTAGTTAGCTGCTTAAATCATTAGTTGGAAGTAGGTAAGAGCCTCATGCCAGTCTCGATCATTGTAGATATAGTAATGCCCTTGGCGTGTTACCCGGCCATATGAAACAAGAAAACCAGGTTGTCCCACGTCAAAAGCTATGACGCCCATAAATTGAAGCATCGTATCACCATCACTGTAAGTTCGAATTACTTGACCGATGGTGGAGGAAGTATGACCAAGAAGGTTATTTCCACTCCCTCGGTACCGTGTGCTCTTCGCTTATTCCACACAAAGTAGTTGATTCTCGTCATAGCTTCTAGAAAAGCACGGGAAGTTCAACTGTTACAAGAAAAATATAAAAAAAATTATTTATCAAAAGAAGAAAAAAAAGATATGTGAAAAAAACCTACAAACCCACAAAAAAAGACCCTACAAACATGCCTTGACAACTGTCACCACATATTGCCCTTCCTACCACTGTAGTTACAAAAAAAAGTCCAAGACGTGAGAGATGAACTCCTACACTCAAATGAAACAGATCCAAAAGAATTAAAAATATATTTATCAAAAGAAAAAAAAAAGATATATAAAAAAAGGACCCTACAAACCTGCAACACGTGTCACCATAAAGATATAACCCTTTTAGACCAAGAAATATATAGTCTCAAAAAAAGGCAAGTGTCGTTACAAAAAAAAGTCCAAGAAAATTCAAACTATATAGATGTTTTAAAATAAACATCACGATTTAAGTAAGAGATGAACTCCTACACTCAAATGACACAGATCCAAAGATATAAAAATTTATTTATCAAATGAAACAGATCCAAAGATTTAAAATTTTATTTATCAAAAGAAACAAAAAAGATATATAAAAAAATCATACAAACATGCGACACATGTCACCACAAACATAAAAATATAAGAAAAAGATCACCACAAACCTATTTATATAGTCTCTTTTTTTTTCCTTATTAAAAACTTTTAAAGTATCAAGCAAAAGAGAAAAGAAAAAAAAAATCTTACCATTAAAATGTTGTGCTAACTGTTCAACACTCATACGAGTGTTGTTGAGTGGATCCAAATCAGCGTGTGAGAATACCAATGCAGCTGTCCAAAATAAAAGTTAAGAAAAAAGCAGATTAATGTTGGTAGCAAGAATCATTTATTAATAATTGGTATACAAAAATCTCTAATAAATAAAGATTACTTTTTCTTTGCACCGTTGTAATAAGACTCAATGAACGAGAACATATGTAAATAATAGAGTGTGAGTGTCAACCCTACTTGTTTCAGGCCGGGCCCACTTTACATGACGTAGGACCAAGTTTTGTAACTAAAGGCCTAGTTTGGGTTTAATTACCGGTGTTGATCGGTTTGGTTATCGATTAGTTCGTTTTTTTTTCAACTTGAAACCGAACCTAACCGAACTAGAAATCAATTGAATCGAAACGAAAACTGAATTTGAATTCGGTTCGGTTTTTTGGTTAACCCGAATTATACAATTTATTTAAAAATAATAATAATTACATAGATATTTAGAAAAAAAAATATTTCAAACATCAAAAATGTTTTTTTATAATATGATAAAATTTTAATGTTCTTTTTATATATAAAAAATATATATATTTTTATAAATTCGATTTTCAGTTCGGTTTTCGGCTCAAATTGCCAAACTCATATCCAACCCGAAACCCGAATTTGTAGTTCGGTTCGGTTCTGTTTTGGCAACTTCAGTTCAGCTATTAGTTCGGTTCGATTGTTTTCGGTTTCGATTTTCTGCTTATTCGTTTTTTTTCTGTTTTTCTACTCACCCCTAGGTTTAATTGTGACTTTAGCAGTTTAGCATGTGCGGCGCATAGTAAAAGATAGCAACTTAACGAAACGTTTTTGTTTGTTTAGGTAAAACAAACCAAACCAACCATGTTAGATGATATCTAAATTTCTAGCGTGCTTCGAAAGTCAACGTTAGATCGATTAGCTAGCGTAGCCAATTGGATGTCTACGATATATGTGTATGACGATCAGTGGTTCGTTCTATTATCCGTACGAGTTTGATTTGGTGGATCAAAGTTCGATGTCCACTTGTACACATGACTACATCGAGACATTATTTATTGCGACTACGGCGACCCGTACATCAAGACATATATGTTTTACCACGATACAAAATGTTCAAATTTTTTATGAACCGATTCTAATATGTTTTATCTTAAAAAAAGTTTAATATGTAAGGAAACATGTACATTATTATTAAGATAAAATCATATTATAATCATTAGATAATTAACAGAAAATAAATGACAAAAAATAAAACAAACAAAATGGGATAGAAGCACACACTATAAACGATAATTAAATAAAACAATAAAATAGAAAAAGGACTTACTAGATCACCATCAAAGATACACTCTTCGAGGCACATGTTTGACACGCTTAGCACTAAAGAGTTGAGGCACGTGTTTGACACACTTTTCTTAAAAGACTTAACAAATGCATGGAATATCATATCACCTTTCCAAATTTGGAAATCAATAATACTTATTGATTTGATATGTTTCAAAGCTATGGAATTAGAGCCTCTATTTATACACTATAAAGTCCTCACAAGTTTACTCATCTCACCGATGTGGGATAGAAAATAAACATAAATTCCTCTTTAAGTATGGTAGCGAATGCCTAACTTTGAGACGCGATATCTCATTCACATCAACTCTATTTCGGACACATAAAAGTTCATTGCGAATCTCTCTACAAGGAGAACGCAAACTTACAAACTATTACTTATATATATGACACATATATATAGATAATTGTGTCTAAAGTTGGTCAAATACATAAAAGTTTTGATGAAATTCCAATAGTTGAGTCTTGCATAGGATAGGTAGGTGTGACCCTTTGAACCTTCCCTTATGAGATGCATTTAGTCTCCTAGATCTGAGTAGACGCGATGTCCTTGAACTGAGCCTCTGTTTACGTAGACGACATTACACACTCACACAAGACTCTCTCGACACTGTCAAGTCCTCATAGTCATGTTCATTATGGTCCTGAACATTAGCCTGGTTCTGCAAGAGCTCTTTGGAATTACGCCCCCCACATTTCCCTTCGAGGCGACCCTACTTCTCTCTCACATAGGTGATTTCATCTTGAATCATTGCAAACATATGTTTTTGTGATTTCATCTTGAATCATTATGCTTTATGATTTCATCTTGAATCATTAAATCCATATGTTTAACCTCTCAACAAGTCACATTTTATAGGATTGGACTAGAAAGTTACAATATTAAGTAACTCCCCCACAGTGACTTCCCCCACATTTCTATTATTAGGTTATCCTATTGAACCCGGATCTTGGGATCTCCAGTCAACTGAGATAGGTTTTCCTTCATAGAAACTCATTCTTTTAAGGGCTTTAGTCATATTCTTTTAGACGAATCACTAACAAACTATCCGTTTATGCATTCGTGTTCCTTCATTTGTCTTGTTAGACTTAAACGAACGAATACGAACAAGCCTCCGTCTATTTTCGGGTTCGTTTACAACCTTATTTGAAACTATGGTTAAAGATCATTAGGACGGTAAAGAATGAGAAAACCATTGTCAATCTAGAGACGAGGGGCCATTGTAAGATAACTTGATCTAACGATTTATAATTTTGGTATAGTTTCTCTCTTCTTTTCCAACATATAACTTTTTACCCTTAAAAGTACAAAAGTGATTGGTTTGAGGAGTAACTCTAATTAGGCATATAACGAGGTGGAATCGGCCCGCGCGTTGCGGCTGAGTAACTTTTTTGCTGCGACATGTATTTTTTTTAAAGTGCGATATTCTTGTTTCTGAATTTGGTCGTCTTCGTGTTATATGTTTTGTGGATACCGTAGAGGGGGGGGCGTGAATACATTTCCATTTAAAAACTTTAAATCTTTTGTATCAAATAACCAATCAAGTTTGACGCAATATGAGAAGCGTTAGGTTTCTAAAATAGTAACTTTTAGTAAACATTAGCGAGATAGACAATAGAGGTAGATGTTTAGGTTTCGTTAGTGTGTTTTGAAAATATGGAAACTTAACAAATATAGGGGGCGGTATTAACGTCTTGAAACTAAAAATTTTCTTAAAAAGAAAACTTTCTATAAATGGTAACTTTCGGAAAAATGTCAGGATTTAACGAGGAACGTTATAATTTCACTAAGTCATTTTGATAAATAAAACCAAAACACAAACATACATGGATGTCTTTCTATATTAAGCGTTTTGTGTATCATTCGTTTTCCTAAGACGCGTTATTTATCTAGGTCGCGGCTAGATTTCTAGATCAACCTTCATTTGCGTGATTTACCGTTCGCTCATCTTGCTAAGGTGAGTTCATAGCCCCACGTTTTACTACTTGTTTACTATTTGGGGTGAGAAACATTGCTTGTTTTCAAACATTGGACCCAATTGCATTACGTTTTGCCAATCTCGTTTACGTGTTGCCTAAGTAAATGTTGAAACTTGTATGCCCGAGTTATCATGAACCGTTAGTTACTTATGATCAGTTGGATTGGTAAGTGAGCGCGAGTGTTGTAGATAGATCTATTGGGACTAATCATGCCCGTCCGTGTAAGTAGCTCTTACATGATCAACGGACGTATACCATGTCGAGTGATACGGTGAAGCGCCATGTTGGCACCCGTCAGGGCAAGTTTATTAAGTACTTTGCATGCTTCCATTACATTTAGCCTCGGTATCATGAGCTTAGCGCAACGTAAATGCCGTTTTATGTGATATTGTATCTGTTATAATAGTCACATGCATTTTGAAAGATTCGGGTCCATTCTTATATTAAATTCAAACCTATGAATTCACCAACTTTATGCTGACGTTTTAGCATGTTTTTCTCAAGTGCTTAGCTGTGGATGTCTTTGCTTGCTATATGGTGTTGCCTTGCGTTGGACCGAATTTCAAGAACTGTTATTATTTGTTTTAACATCGTTGTCAAATCCTAAGACCTTTATTCGCTTCCGCATATTATCTTTGGGCCTATGTAAAACTTTAACTATTTTCTTTTAATGCAACGATGTTGAATTTTCTAACGTACCCTTAGAGGTCGTTCTTTGTATCCTGTGTGGTGTATATTATAACGTCACACCCCTGGACACATGTTTCTGTCTAGGCCCCATTTGGGGGTGTGACAATTCCCATTTATTTTTGGTATTGTTTTTAACATAATATGTTACTCTATAAGGATAGGTTTTCATATTTTAATTTATATGCCAGATTTAAAGTCATTGTTCGAGTGATCGATGACACTGGGTCGGCATCTTTGTTGCTTTTTGATGATTTGGTATTCAAGTTGAGCGGCGAACAATGTGTACATCTCATCAGACAACATGGTGAAAATTATGATGATTACTTCGCAGACGAGTTGAATGTCTTGGTGGGGAAAAGGTTGTTGTTTAGGTTCCATTACACAGATGACCATATCAACAATAATAATCATGTGTACCAAGTCAAGATGTTGTCGCAAGATGAAGCCATGATTACCATGTTCAAGAAGGATTTTATCATTGAGATACATCTTTATCATTGACGTCTTTAATTATGATAAATTGAATAGCTTATTTCATATATATTTACACATTTACACATTATTAGTTATTAAATGAAACACTTTTATAGGAACCTGAAGTTGACCTGCAAACCCCTGTACCAAGTCATGCCAATTCATCCAGGTTCACTAATGTTGACAGCATTCCTTTCAAACTTGACGAAACACCAAAATCAAGTTACGTTGCAACTAAAGGAAATGCAAGTCATGGAGATGGTGAGCACAACTCTATGGAAATTGAAAGTGATGCAGGAGGTTCTGGATCACAAAAACGAATATTCATTGACCTTGATGATTATGATGAGGATGAAGAACAAGAAAAAAGAATGAAGAAGGTGGTTTCGGTCAAGATTGAACCGAAAGACTAATCTACAGACTGCATCTTATATCTTCCGACTAGTTTTGAAATTTTATGTCTCTTTAAAATATTTTGGTTTACTCAGACAATATTTTAGTTGGTTTTCTTTTGTTTGTTGGATGTAGATGTTTATTTCATTTCATTATGTTTGAACAAGTTTGCTTTTTGGGTATTTGTCCATAAAAGCAAGATTATTTTGGGATGTTTTATAATGGTTATATACAAGTTTCATATGAAATTATTTCTTATATTTATTGTTGATATGTTGATATGATTTACAAATTCATGAACCTTTAAACGTTTGAGAAAAGTTCATTTGCATACCAGTTTCTTCTCACATACCAAGGGACAAATCCCCATCATTCATTTGAGTTTGATCTAATGGTGATGATTAATCTAAGATTTAACTTTATTTAATGGATAAGATTAAACCTTAAAAAACATCCACCACCCCTTTTTACCTTTGTGTTTTTTATTAAAACACACTTTCACCCTTATATTTAAAAATCACATACTCCTTTCCTTATTTATCTGCTCACTTTTTCAAAATTCAAACACAAACAGGTTAACCTACTCTATATGTTATAAATACCTGCATTTCTTGACTCATAATCACTCATCTTTTTAGTTCTTCCTCTATTCTGTGAAATTAATACACACCCTGGTAATTTGTTAAAGTTGAATTGTTAATGTTTTAGTTTTGCAATTGCATTCATACATCTGTTAAAGTAAAGTTTTTTCTTTTATTTTTTTAAATAGTTGTCATTTTTTATTGCAATCTTATATTGAGTTCATACATCTGCTTTTGGAATATTTGTACTACCAACGACGCCACTTATTACTGTTTGAGAGTCGTGTTAATACTGCGAAGTTTATCTACTTTGTACTGCTAGCATTGGAGAAAATAAACTTTGTATTACAAGTTAGATACCTTTTCGATAATATTTTAGCTACTAGCTATCGAGCACATGACAACTCTAATAGATTTATTCAAATACCCGTCTGCATTCTTAGACTCATAATCACTCATCTTTTTAGTTCTTCCTCTATTCTTGACTCATAATCACTCATCTTTTATTTTTTTAAATAGTTGTCATTTTTTATTGCAATCTTATATTGAGTTTATCTTTTTGTCATTTACAGCAAAATGAGAATGAGATGACACCTCACTCCAATTGTTGTGAACTGTGTGACTTGGATCCAATGATTGATGATTCTAAAATATTGGTGCGTTGCATAAGTATTTGGAAGTCTCATCCCTTAGGAAATCCGAATCAGGTGTGGAGTTTAGATGCCGTATTGCAAGATCAACAGGTAATCTTCTTCTACATATTTCATGAAGTGAGGTTCATTTGTTTTGAACTAATAGGTTAAAAAATTAATAACTGCAAATATTATCTTCATATTACATTTTAAGGGTAAATACGGGTCCAAGCACTAATAAGGGTAAACATATCAAGAACTAATTCCAACGTTACTAGGATGAAAGGAGAGCATGTTTACCTGGATTGGTAACTTTGGTGTTGGTGACAACTCCGGAAAATACCCATTGTTGAATCATCGGTTCAAACTGAATTTCTTTCAGGGCACAACTGCGTACATCAAGGAGTTGGACAATTATTTGATAACAACCCACAAGTGGATTTAGAGTTTGAACATTTCAGTTACTTTACAGACAAGTAAGAACGATTACTGAACAGAACTTTTGTGGTACAATTCAGTTTTACAAATGTTTATTTCTTTGGTTTGTTTCGACTTTATATATGTAAAACAAAATTGCTTTAACAATACAGATGTCATATTGGAACTGTTGTGTCGTTTCGTGATGCTATACCCGTTTAACTACTATGGGAAGACCGAACTAAGGAGGACCATCATCACTGGAAGATGCATCAGTAAGTTTATCGGATGTTCAGTAAGTTTATTATTTAAACTTTTCATAAACATCCTGCTTTAAAAGAATTGGTTTTATATTTTGTGTTTGTTTTATAATTAACAGCGGTGCACAACTTGAATGCTGTTTTTTTGATGCTTGGTCTAACAAGTTAACTAAGTTATACGATGAGAGAGAGTCAATGGGGCACGTTGTTATGATATTACAGTTATGTAAAGTTAAGTACTTTAACGGTAAGCAATCAACCAATTATTGAATAAATCGTTTAGTATTTTTTATAATTTATTCAGATTAAAACAGTAATTAATTCATAAAAAATTATTAAAAAGTCAAAAAAATATAAATCTTTTTTTTAAATTTTCTTTTGTCGGTTAGGATCTAGGAAAAATAGTTTTACTTTTGTAGGGTCATTTTTGCAAAATTTTGGTTTTTAAAGAACGGGATTCGATCCCGTTCTTGTTTTCTTCGCGTTTTTCACTTTAACCACCCCCGTTTTTGGTCTAGTTTTTTTTATTCTTACTTTTTAGTCACTTAGGACTTATTAAAAGTAAAAATTTCACTTTAGGATTAAAATTCGATAAATTAGGTTTTTAGTCGCGTTCATTTTTAATTTCCGTTATCGTTTTTGTGTTTTAAGTTTAATTGCCTTAAATTTTATGTTCTCGTAGCCTTAGGATTTCCTTTTATGCCTTATTTATGCTTCCCGTAGATTTTTAAGCTATTTAATTGCCTTTTTATGCTTTCCCGTAGTTTTAGGTTTAATTTCCTGTGTCTTTTTACGATTTTCCCGTAGTCTTAAGTTTTCCTTAGTTTAAATTGCATTAATTTCCGTAGATTTAGAAAACTCATTATATCTTTGATTATTCAAGCATCCAAAAGTCAAACCAATAACGTAACCGTCAATTTCACGCCTCGTCGGGAATGCACCCTGTAAGCTGTGCTGTAACTGCCAGAAACCGGGTCATTATGCGAGACAGTGTTGGGCACCGATTAGGCAAGTGGCGCCTGGGAATGCGTTTAAGATAGGGCAGAATCAGAGGGCATGCTATGAATGTGGGAGTCTATACCATCTTCGCAATGATTGCCCCAAATGGAAACAAGCAACTGGACAAGCAAGGAACCCGTTAGCTTTGGAGGGAAACAGGAACACCCGAAACAATGGGAACCAAGCGAGAGGAAGGGCATTTAATAGGAATGCAGTAGAGGCTCTGCAGGATCCCAAAGTTGTGACGGGTACATTTTCTTTAAATAATCAATTTGCTACTGTTCTTTTTGATTCTGGAGCTGATTTTAGTTTTATCTCTACTAAGTTTGCGCCTTTGCTAAATGTGGAACCTTGTATTGTAAACCCTGGTTATGTGATAGAAATAGCTAATGGTGAGAGTGTAGAAGTTGATAGGATTATCCGTGATTGCAAACTAGAACTAGGGAACTCCTTGTTCACTATAGATTTGATACCGTTGGGTCATGGAAGTTTTGATGTGATTGTGGGGATGGACTGGTTGTCCAAGAATAAGGCTGTTATAGTGTGTCACGAGAAAGTAGTAGAGATACCGATAGAAGAGGGTGGGATACTTCGAGTTCATGGGGAACGTACTTTGGGAGCCGCCAAAGCCCTAATGAACGCTAAGGTAGATGAACCTAGGATAAGTGATATACCCGTGGTGCGTGATTTTACTGATGTGTTTCGGGAAGACTTGTTAGGGCTACCACCGCAGCGACAAGTTGAGTTCCGTATAGACTTAGTTCCTGGAGCGACGCCGGTCGCGAAGTCTCCATATCGTTTGGCACCCTCAGAAATGCAAGAATTGTCTGGGCAACTTCAAGAGTTGCAAGACAAGGGTTTCATACGACCTAGTCATTCGCCGTGGGGAGCACCTGTGTTATTCGTAAAGAAGAAAGATGGATCTTTCCGTATGTGTATCGACTATAGGGAGCTGAACAAATTAACTGTTAAAAACCGTTATCCACTCCCTATGATCGATGACTTATTTGATCAGCTGCAAGGAGCGTGTTATTTCTCTAAGATAGATCTTCGATCAGGATATCATCAGCTATGTGTGCATGAAGATGACATTTCAAAGACCGCATTTTGAACGAGGTATGGACATTTTGAGTTTACGGTTATGCCATTTGGGTTAACCAATGCACCAGCAGTCTTCATGGACTTGATGAACCGGGTGTGCAAACCATATCTAGATAAGTTTGTCATTGTCTTCATTGATGACATCCTGATCTACTCAAAGACGAAGGAAGAGCATGAAGTTCATTTGAAGTTGATGTTGGAGTTACTGAGGAAGGAGAAGCTGTATGCGAAGTTTTCTAGGTGAGAGTTTTGGCTACAGGAAGTGCATTTCCTTGGACACGTGGTTAACCAGAGTGGTATTCACATGGACCCAAGTAAAATAGAGGTGGTGAAGAATTGGAAAGCTCCTCTCCCCCTCTTTCTCTCTCCCTCTCTCTCCCTCTCTCTCCCCTCTCTTTCTCTCTCTCTCTCTCTCTCTTTCTCTCTCTCTTTCTCTCTCTCTCTCTCTCTCTCTCTAAACCAAAAGTATGACTGGGGCGAAAAAGAGGAATAAACATTTCAGACCTTGAATAATAATCTGTGTGATGCTCGTATCTTGTCGTTACCGGACGGAATTGAAGATTTTGTAGTTTATTGCGATGCATCGAATCAAGGACTAGGTTGTGTGCTCATGCAAAGAGGCAAGGTAATCGCCTATGCATCGAGACAACTGAAGATTCACGAGAAGAATTATACAACACGTGACCTAGAGTTGGGAGCTATCGTGTTTGCTCTTAAGACTTGGAGGCGTTACTTGTATGGCACGAAGAGTGTCATCTACACGGATCAACAAGACCCATCAGCATATTTTTGACCAAAAGAGTTAAATATCGCCTAAGGAGTGAGTCGAGGCTGTTTAGGTGATTATGAGTGTGAGATACTGCTACGCGGGGGGATCCTGGTAAGGCGAGGAGTGTGAAGTGAAGCTGATGCGTTAAGTGGGAAGGAACGGGTGAAACCTAGACGTGTTCGAGCAATGTCTATGACCATTCAGTCTGGAGTGAAAGAGATGATATTGGCAGCCCAAAGTGAGGCGTTCAAACAGGAGAACAGTTCCTTGAAAAAGGCTACATTGTTTTAGATCGGAACGGAGAATGTGAAAGGAAGAAAGACGGGAGTTTGTATTTTATGGATAGGATATGGGTTCCTTTAGTAGGAGATGTGAGAATGGTAATTTTAAATGAAGCTCATAAGTCTAAGTACTATGTGCATCCTGGAGGGGATAAGATGTACCAAGACCTTTGTGATATGTATTGGTGGCTGGGAATGAAGAGAGATATTGCTATTTACGTTAGTAAGTGTTTGACTTGTGCAAAAGTGAAGGCTGAGCATCAAATACCTTCGGGTTTATTGCAACAACCTGAGATACCAGAATGGAAGTGGGATAAGATCACTATGGATCTTATTACCAAGTTACCTAGTCAAAAGTATGCCATGACGCGATATGGGTAATAGTCGACAGACTTACCAAATCAGCTCATTTCCTAGCGATTCATGAGGATTTTAGTACAGAGAAGTTGGCGAGATTATATATTGATGTAATTGTGGCACGCCATGGAGTGCCCGTGTCGATTATTTCGAATCGAGATGGGCGATTTACTTCACACTTTTGGCAAACGATACAGAAAGCGTTAGGGACAAGATTAGACTTGAGTACTGCTTATCATCCTTAGACGGATGGACAAAGTGAGCGTACAATTCAGACTTTGGAGGATATGTTAAGGGCGTGTGTTATAGATTTTGGTGGCAGTTGGGATGTCCATCTACATTAGCCGAGTTTTCTTACAACAACAGTTATCATTCGAGCATTCGGTATGCTCCGTTTGAGGCCTTGTATGGTAGGAAGTGTAGGTCGCCTATGTTATGGGCAGAGATTGGAGAGGGCAATTTGATTGGACCTGAGTTAGTACTAGAGACGACAGATAAGGTGGTATTGATAAAGGAAAAGCTCAAAGCGGCGAGAGATCGTCAAAAGACCTATGCGGATAAGAGACGTAAACCGTTAGAGTTTGAGGTGGGTGATCGGGTATTATTAAGGGTGTCGCCTTGGAAGGGCGTAGTGCGTTTTAGAAAGAAGGGTAAGTTAGCACCGAGATATGTAAGGCCATTTGAGATCCTTGAAAGGATTGGCCTTGTAGCTTATAAGATGAGGTTACCTGAGGAGTTGAATAGCGTGCATGACACCTTTCATGTGTCAAATCTGAAGAAGTGTCTGGCGGATGCTAATTTACATGTGACATTGGATGAGATCAAGGTCGACAAGACACTTTGTTTTGTCAAGGAACCTGTAGAGATTATGGATCGAGAAATTAAGAAGTTAAAACGTAGGAAAATAGCGCTTGTGAAAGTTAGGTGGAATTCGAAACGTGGTCCTGAGTTTACTTGGGAACACGAAGACCAGATGAGGATTAAGTATCCACAGTTGTTCGTGGACCGAGTTGTTGAGCCTGCTAGTTAAATCTCGAGACGAGATTTCCTCAAGGAGGGGATACTGTGACATCCGTGATTTAATCAGGTTAGTGATACCTTTAGAAATGGCTAAGAGTTCATTTTGTGTGATTTCTTGTGTGCTATGTGTAATATATGTGTGCTAAGTGGTTTGTATGGGTGCATGATATCATGTTGAGGTGTATGATCATCACATTTTGAGTGCGTTTGTGTTTGGTGATGAGTATTCCATTTGTTCACGTATAGTGATAATGGAAAGGAATGGCGTATTGCATGCAATGCTACGTCAATAGTTGGATGATTTTGTATTAAGCGTTTATGGGAAACGTATCATGTTGGAAATAGGTGAGGTGAGTGAAATTTGGATATTTATAGTATACTTTCTAAATACAGAAAGTGAAATGTGAAATGAAAAGTTATTTTTAGAAAGTTTAGTAAGTAGCGTTTATGTAAAAAGGTTTACCCAAATTAGCTTAGGTTTTTATGAAAAAATAAGGTAATAAAGGTAATTAGTCAATTAATAATTAAATAAAAAATAATAATAAAATAGTATATATGGGGGGGGACGATCGGATGGGGTTTAGGATAGGGATTTGGAGACCTAAACCTTGTCAAACTCTAAGACTTAAGGGATAAGGATACTTAGGGTATATATACAATAAACCTAGCTCATAATTCTTTTCCCCATCTCTTTTGTGCCTGCGATTTCAAGCCCCCAAAACCCTAGGAGTGCCGAATTTGGTGTTTGGTCCAAGAACATTCAAGAATTGTTGTTTAGGTGCTAGCATTCAAGGTAAGTGTGTTCATCTTAACTAGTTTATGGTATTCATGTAACATGATTTATGATGGATCTAGGGTTTACATAAAATACAGATTATATATGAACTTTAATGATGGTATGATGATTAGGGTTAGTTTAGGGTTATGATCATGCATGTTGCATGTTAGGGTTTGCGTTAGAACATGATTTAGAGTTGAGCAGAATTTAGGGCTGTGTTCAACTGATGATATCTAGATGTTAAAAACGTGTTTTGATATGATTCAAGTGCCTAAATTGTAGTTCAAAGAGTCTATTTTTCAAAAAGTCCAGCCTCGAATGATTTTGAGTTCTGGAAGTTGGTTAAATGTTGGTTACAAGAAAAGTTGTCAAAACAGTAAATACGGGTCAGAATTAGGTCATGTTTAGGAGGGTAAAACCCTAACTTAAAAGTGGAATTAAGGATAGCCAATCTACAGTGATTAGGTTCAATATGTATATAAAGAAACCCTAGAAGGATAGCTTCTGATTGTGTGTCTAAGTATGGTAATTAGGGTCATACATTTTAGTGTGCAATCAGATCCGAATTGGGACAGTTTTGAAGTTGGATTTTATTTGGGATAGTTGCACATGTAATGAGAATTTGGGAATCACAAGGTAGTTAGTAAACTCATAAATGAACTTAGGTGATTTTTGGTATAATTTATGGAGGTCAGCAAGTAAGGTTTTTAGGGTAGTAAAGGTACACTAAAATTTTGCAATTCTGAATAAATTGTAGTTGACTAGTGTAATGTGTTAATGAGGTGGTTAAGGTTGGGCATGGTGTCGGGGTGACCCATGATGGTTAATCAAACCCTTAGACATCCATCATATGTGTGTTACATGGACTAGAGCTTTTAGCTTGGTCGCGTGTAACCGTGTTTATTTGTTTGTATAGTTGTGTGATAGAAATTGGAAGCTGTGTTTTGAGCATTTAGGTGAGTTACATAGTCCCACCTTTTACATTGTTTTTAAACTTGGGATGGAAATGATGCAAGTGTTGAAATGAGTTTTAAATTGTTGTGATTATGTGTTAGTGTAAATGCATGGACTATTATGTGACTGATATGCGTTATGTGCTACATGTTATGTGATGTGATATTGATGTGTGAACTAAGTCAGGAGGGTTACTTGCGGGTATCCATGGCCTGTTTAGTAGAAGGAATTGTTGCCTAGTCAGGAGGATTACTTGCGGGTATCCATAGCCTGAGCTAGAGGGAAAAGGATTTGGTATGATCCAAGAGCGATTAAGGTCGTCTGCTTGGTGTCTGAGTGATTGATTGGATTGAATTACATGTACTGTATTTGGCATGGCAATGTTGGTGGTTTTACTTGCATGTACTGTGTTTGGCATGTCAAGGGACATCGATTGTTGATTAAAATATAGTTGGAGCGGATGGGTACGCCTACCCAAATGTGTTGTGATTGTTGATTTGGATTTGCATGTTAGCTTGTATGTTAGTTAGCATAATTGCTATGCAGTACGTATTGTTTTATAATCACAGTAATTGGATAAATTGCTTTGGGATGATTGAATATGTGTGTCTGAAAACCTATGTTTCTCACCAACCATTATGTTGACGTATAAGCATCATTTTCAGGTATTCAGCAGGATGAGATTAAAGTTAGGAAAAGTGGCTAGATGGACCGTAGGTAGCTGGCGAAGTTTAGTTATCTAGATTTCGTTATTTGTTTTGGATGATGAATGTTAATTGTTTTGCTTTGTTAGGATGTATGATTGTTTGCATGTCATGACGTTGGCATGAACTGCCTTCATTTCAATGTCAGACGCCTTTTGGATTTTGTTGATGTGTTTGGGTATTTTCATGACACTGCGTGTCTATACCTTATATTTTATGCATGTTTTAGTTTCTCTATATAGACGCCAATGTTTGTGATGATTCCTTTTCTCGTTGCGCCTCGCGTTTCCCCCTTGGCGGGGTGTGACAGATTGGTATCAGAGAACTAAGTGGTTTGACCTAGACTATAACCTAGGAGTCCTTCATATAGCTGCATAATAGGATCTATATGTTTAGCTATCTAGGCGTTTTGTTTTCTTGCTTTTCTCTGTGTTTTATTTTGACCTACGAGCTACTCCATATCAAAAGATTCAAAAAAGGAGCCAATTGAGGAGGAGCCTCTCGAGGGACCAAAGGAGGAAGGGTAGTTGAAGAGTCAGAGAAGGAGGTCGACTTAGATCTCCTATTGGATGCTCGTAGTAGGCCTGGACCCGCGAAGTCGGGTGACTTTTGCGAAAGCAAAGTCGAACCTAAGCAAGGCCCAGCATAAGTTTATCCCGTCCTTTACCTCGTCATGTTGTTATTGATTATTTCTTTTGGATATTTCGTATTATGGGAATTGTGGCATGGACTTTCAGTTACTTTATGTTTTCATTTTATTTTTATTTTGATATAAGTAAGTTAGTTATTGATGGAGCATCGCCCGTTTACATTGAACGTTAATTTTTGGCGTACGCGATTTAACCTAACGATTACAATTTCAAGCAAACACGTACAATACAAAAAGTACATTGTGGATTTATCAATGTCGTCAATGACTTGAAAACACATGGTGTTATAAACATAATTATAAAGGCATCACACACTTAGAATTGTGACCATGATTGAATTTATTTGTGTTTGGTTATAAGGTGGTAGTGTAATATGTTTTTTTTATATGTGTATTCATGATAAGGATGGTGGTATGGGTAGAGAATTATTCTCTTACCCTAATTGGAGGATATGTTAAATTGAGTTGTATAGATAGTAAGTTTCTCTTCTATCTAGTATTTGCGGATATCTATTATTATTATTATTATTGTGGTTGCTTGTCGCTCGATTGTTTGTTTGGATCTACTCTTTCGGATATAGGCGCGTTTCGTTAGTTCTTTTGTTGCATTGATTACTCGTATGAGTATCAAAGGTTTCTTTTAAGCACTAATTGTTCCTAACATATTAGTGTGGATCATTACTCCCTTCTTTGTATATCCCTTGGTTTTTGTAACCCGTTGGCGACGTGTTAGTATCGATGCTCTTAGGTTTGCTCTGTTGATCGTGATTTTAGATAAGACCTTATGTTTTCTTTTGGGTACGTAACGTCTTGCATGAGTTTTCTTGTACGAGTTCGTTTGATCTTATTTTGAGTATACGATTCCTAGTATTTTCTTTCGTTTTCAAACAATAGAATTGTGTTGGGGTCTGTACAGTGTTTTACGATCCCTGTTGGTATTATGGTGTCCTTTGTTTGAGTAACATATTTTATAATTGATGTCTAATTATAAAAACCCTTTGGAAGTATTGTGTTGGTGTTTGGAGAAAACTGTATATAAAATGATCCTTGTAAATAGATATTATTTTATTATAAAAAGCAGGTTTAAAGTGATTCATAGTGGTAAGGTGCGATACACCATTAGATAACCAACTCTAGATTTTATGACAACTAGAATGAATTTTAACGAGAGGTCGTGAAGCAACAATTGGTATGAGTTGGAATGATTTTAGGGCATTGCTTATGGAAGAGTTCTGTCCAAGCAACGAGATGGAGAAGCTGGGGAATGAGTTTTAGAACCTCATGATGGTAGGAGCCAATCTTGTCGCTTACACTGACAGGTTTCATGAATTGGCCAAACTAGTTCCTCACATGGTTACTCCTACCTAATCATCAGCGAATTAAAGAGTACATCAATGGGTTAACACCTCAAATCTATGGTATGCTTCGGGCGACCCAGCCAACTACCATTCAGAGTGCTATCTTGAAGGCTGGAATACTTACTGACGAGGCTGTCCATTGTGGGACATTGACTAAGGGAAATGATAAGAGGAAAGAGATGGAGGAATCAAGTAAGCAAGGGAGTACATGGAAGGATAATAAGAAATCTAAGACTGGATCGGGGTTTGTGGCGACAGTTCCTCCTAGGAACGACAATGCGAGCACATACCCTAAGTGTGCTAAATGTTTTATAACTTTCCCACCCAGAGAAAGCATCTTGTAAGCTGGCTAATAACTAACTGCCTAGAGACTGTGTCATTATGCGAGAAAGTGTTGGGCACCGATTAGGAAAAGTGCCGCCTGTAAATGCGGTTAGGATTTGGACAGAATCAGAGGCCATGCTATGAATGTGTGGAGTCTATACCATTTTCGTAATGGTTGGCCCCAAAAAGTAAACAAACAACTGACAAGCAAGGAACCCGTTGGATTTGGAGGGAAGCAGTAACACCAAAATAATAGAATGAAGTAGAAATGCTCTGCTGGAATCCCAAAGTTATGACGGGTACATTTTCTTTAAACAATCAATTTGCTACTGTTCTTTTCGATTCTGGAGCTGATTTTAGTTTTTATTCTTCTACTAAGTTGTGCCATTGCTAAATGTTGAACCTAGTATAGTAAACCCTAGTTATATGAATAGAAAAAAGCTGATGGTAAGGTGTAGAAGTTGTGAGATCTTTTGCCCATCTAGGATTAGTTTTACAAACAACAATAATAGCACAGCGAAAGTATAAAGAACAGAAATGTTGGTTAAACAAGGAATTTACTACTAAAAACATTCAGGGCCTCCATTAAATTGATCAGAAAAATGTTACAAAATTAAACAAGGATCCAGTAATCCCTTAGAGGCTACACTAATATCTAAAATAAACTAACTACTACTATTAAAACGTGAACACACACACGCTTTTGCTAGACTCTCATTGAGAAGTATGCTATTCTAACTATGATGGATATTTAAAACAGACGCCTCTAATACCCTTTATATAGAGGGTTTACAAGAAAACCTAGCTTACATAGGAAGCTAACTTAATTGTATTAGGAAGCTAATTAAAACTAATTAAAACCTTCCTTTATCTTTGATATTCTTTGACTTTTCAATGCTTATCTTCATAGAAATCTTTCAGCTTTTAATTCTTCATTCTTCCATATGTAGAATACCAAAGTGTCATATTAATCCTTTGTTGTTTCATCTTTCTTCATTTATGCATATATAGTTTTGTAATCATCAAATCTCAGATCCCAACAATCTTCCCCTATTTGATATTACAAAACAATCTTCATGTATGAAACAATCTTCAATGCTTCCCCTTGACTTAAGATCTTCTTGAACATGTCACCACACATAATAAGCTGCAAATCATATCTCTGTAGTCTTCTTCCCCTTTTTGTAATCATCCAATAGGGGTCTTCTGTAGATAAGCAACTTGGTAAAACACTTCCCCCTCAGCGATAGCATGTAGATGGTTAACATTAAAATCCAATAACTTCCCTGAAACCAATATGTTAACCATCTCTTAAATCTTAAAGTCTGTAGGCTCTATGTAGTGATCACTGATGAAGAAAACTAGGTATAACGAATTTGATGAAGAAGTAGAATCTCCCAAACTTGTGTCTTATGTCTTGCACTATCCACATGACGTTGAACTTATAAATAAATCTGTGAAATATAAGTAGACCGCAACCTCTTGACAAAAACCTCATCTTTTATGAGACACATACTAAGTGATAGCAAATGTGAGCATTGAGCACCATAAGAAAAATTCACAACCTTTGCCTAGAATTTTGATAAGTCTTCGTCACAAAAGTATAAAGAACCCATTGTAAGCAGAAAAGGGAACAAGTTATCTTTAAAGTCAATGTCCTGCTATAAACACGACTTTAAGATATGATAAGAACACGCATCTGTGAAACTCAACTACAACATCAAATAAGTGATAATCAACTGTCTTCGTAATCACATCTTCAAATAATTCCAAAATAATAGCCATAAATCTAATAATAATTTATTGTTGTTAGAAACAGTTCTATTCGAGATCCAAACGCGTTTGTTGTCCAACATCGGACAAAGCTAGCAGCATTAACCATTTAACCCAACAGTACAAACTGAGTAACGCTAGCAGTATTAACAATCCAATAGCCCCCCCAATTAGCAACGCTTTATCTTCCTGTCCAGAAACTTGTTTTTTCACTAAACTGTCACTGACTATTTGCTCCTATCCCTCCTATGGCCTTTTGTGACGCTTTGATGGTCACAATTCTATGTGCAACACTATTCACAACGAACAACACAAACTTTTTTGTTAGACATTAATTAATCACGATCCTTTGTCAACATTAAGTGTTTCATTAGAGCAGCACTATTAAACAACAGTACAAACACCAATGTTGGCAGTATTAACTGTCAAGATAAACCATACTCGAGCCCAAACAGTATTAACAATATGTGAAGATCAGAATGTTGTGTTAAACTAAGAAGTGTCATCATAGGAGGAGTACGTTTGTGCTAGGGAGCCTCTATAATTATGGTGGCCAACATAATTATTTACGCGCCCCAACACAAGTGGACTTGCAAGTATGATTACATTGGTTAGTGTTGACACATTGGTGTATAGTATTATGATAGTAGTATGTATATGTATACTATTATAGAAGTATAGGATCGAAATTCGCCTTCCCCGTTTAATATATATTATACCTTTCCTTTTATAGAAACATGGTTCGAACTTCACGTCAAAACCCAACCCCAAAACCAAGCCCAGAACCGAATCCCAACATTGCTACAATAATTACGCAGCAGTTACAGAATATCATTCCTCATATCGTCACTCAGGTGACTGTTAATGTGAACAATGTGAATGGATGTTCGTACAAGACTTTTACTGCTTGTAACCCTATGGAGTTTGATGGAAAGGGCGGTGCAATAGCACTCACCCGTTAGATAGAAAAGATGGAGTCGGTGTTTGATAACATTGATTGTACTGCGAACCAGAGAGTGAGGTATGTTGCTAGTTGTTTTGTGAACAAAGATTTGACTTGGGGGAACATCCAAGTCCAAGCGAGAGGTCGTGAAGCTGCAATTGGTATGAGTTGGAATGATTTTAGGGCGTTGCTTGTAGAGGAGTTCTGTCCAAGCAACGAGATGGAGAAACTGGAGAATGAGTTTTGGAACCACACTATGGTAGGAGCCAATCATGTCCCCTATACTGATAGGTTCCATGAATTGGCCAAACTAGTTCCTCACTTGGTTACTCTAGAGTCTTCGCATATCAAGAGGTACATCAATGGGTTGGCACCTCAAATCCATGGTATGCTTCGGGCAACCCAGCCAACTACCATTCAGAGTGCTATCTTGACGGCTGGAATACTCACTGACGAGGCTGTCCATTGTGGGACATTGACTAAGGGAAATGATAAGCGGAAAGAGATGGAGGAATCAAGGAAGCAAAGGAGTACGGGGAAAGATAATAATAAATCTAAGATTGGATCAGGGTTACTGACGATAGTTCCTCCCAGGAACGACAATGTGAGCACATACCTTAAGTGTGCTAGGTGTTATACTTTCCACCCAGAGAATGCACCTTGTAAGTTGTACTATAACTGCCAGAAACCGGGTCATTATGCGAGACAGTGTTGGGCACCGATTAGGTAAGTGGCGCCTGTGAATGCGGTTAGGATGGGGCATAATCAGAGGGCATGCTATGAATATGGGAGTCTAGACCATCTTCGTAATGATTGCCCTAAATGGAAACAAGCAACTAGACAAGCAAGAAACTCGTTGGCTTTGGAGGGAAATGGGAACACCCGAAATAATGGAAACTAAGCGAGAGGAAGGACATTCAATAGGAATGCAGTGGAGGCTCTACAGGATCCCAAAGTTGTGACGGGTACATTTTCTTTAAACAATCAATTTGCTACTGTTCTTTTCGATTCTGGAGCTGATTTTAGTTTTATTTCTACTAAGTTTTTCCTTTGCTAAATGTGGAACCTAGTATTGCAAACCCTGGTTATATGATAGAAATAGCTGATGGTGAGAGTGTAGAAGTTGATAGGGTTATCCGTGATTGTAAACTAGAAATAGGAAACTCCTTGTTCACTATAGATTTGATACCGTTAGGTCATGGAAGTTTTGATGTGATTGTGGGGATGGACTGGTTGTCCAAGAATAAGGCTATTATAGTATGTCATGAGAAAGTAGTAGAGATACCGATAGAAGAGGGTGGGATACTTCAAGTTCATAGGGAACGTACTTTGGGAGCCGCCAAATCTCTATTGAATGCTAAGGTAGATGAACCTAGGATAAGTGATATACCCGTGGTGCGCGATTTTACTGATGTGTTTCCGAAAGACTTGTTGGGGCTACCACCACAGCGACAAGTTAAGTCCCGTATAGACTTAGTTCTTGGAGCGACGCCGGTCGCGAAGTCTCCATATCGTTTGGCACCCTCGGAAATGCAAGAATTGTCTGGGCAACTTCAAGAGTTGCAAGACAAGGGTTCATACGACCTAGTCTTTCGCCGTGGGGAGCACCTGTGTTATTCATAAAAAAGAAAGATGGATCTTTCTGTATGTGTATCGACTATAAGGAGCTAAACAAACTAACTGTTAAAAACCGTTATCCACTCCCTAGGATTGATGACTTGTTTGATCAGCTGCAAGGAGCGTGCTATTTCTCTAAGATAGATCTTCGGCCATGATATCATCAGCTACGTGTGCATGAAGATGACATTCCAAAGACCGCATTTCGAATGAGGTATGGACATTTTTGAGTTTACGGTTATGCCATTTGGGTTAACCAATGCACCAGCAGTCTTTATGGACTTGATGAACCGGGTGTGCATACCGTATCTAGATAAGTTTGTCATTGTCTTCATTGATGACATCCTGATCTACTCAAAGATGAAGGAAGAGCATTAATTTCACTTGAAGTTAGTGTTGGAGTTACTGAGGAAGGAGAAGATGTATGCAAAGTTTTCTAAGTGCGAGTTTTGGCTACAGGAAGTGCATTTCCTTTGACATGTGTTCAACTAGAGTGGTATTCACATAGACCCAAGTAAAATAGAGGCGGTAAAGAATTGGAAAGCTCATACAACGCCGTCAGAAGTTCGATCGTTTTTAGGATTAGCTGGCTATTATCGGCGTTTCATCGCGAATTTCTCCAAGATTGCTAAACCCCTTACTTCGCTAACTCAGAAAAACCAAAAGTATGAGTGGGGCGAAAAATAAGAAGAAGTGTTTCAGACCTTGAAGAATAATCTATGTGATGCTCTTATCTTGTCTTTACTGGACGGAATTGAAGATTTTGTAGTTTATTGTGATGCATCGAATCAAGAACTAGGTTGTGTGCGCATGCAAATAGGCAAGGTAATCGCCTATGCATCGAGACAACTGAAGATTCATGAGAAGAATTATACAACACACGACCTAGAGTTAGGAGCTGTCGTGTTCGCTCTTAAGACTTGGAGGCATTACTTGTATGGCACGTAGAGTGTCATCTACACGGATCACAAGAGCCTTCAGCATATTTTCGACCAAAAGGAGCTAAATATGCGCCAAAGGAGGTGGATCAAGCCATGTAGTGATTATGAGTGTGAGAGTCGCTACCATTTGGATCATCAATAATATCCGAATCGCTCTGAATCACATTCAGACTGTAAATTTTAATAATAATGCACAAAACAATTGAAATATAAGGAGGGTGTTGTTATCAGTTAGACCACGGGATAATAGAAGCTAAGGAGTGTTTGGGTAAGCTTATCTGAAACAGTTTATATATCTAAGGTAACCCAATTCCGAAATTCATTTTCAAAAAATTCAAAACGATATGTGCATAGTATGATAAGTGTTTCGGTTAGCTTATTTCAATTTGATGATAAAGAAACGAGGGTGTTTGGCATAAGGGATTGTGGATTGCCTATTCTTTCAGCATGTCAGCAGTTTAAACTTTAAAGTGTTTGGATAAAAGTATAAAACAACCGATTCTACTTGTCTCTTTATT
>BQNB010068999.1:0-33648 GCA_026074375.1 Tanacetum coccineum
ACTGACTAGATCGGAATACACTACAACTGACTAGATCGGCATTGACTAGATCGACACTGACTAGATCGGCACATACTACAACTGACTAGATCGGTACATACTACAACTGACTAGATCGTCACACACTACAACTGACTAGATTGGCACTGACTAGATCGGCACTAACTAGATCAGCACTGACTAGATCAGCATTGACTAGATCGGTACTCTACGAAAACCCAATTTTTCAAAGCTCAAAAAGACACGTTTTTGACGATTGCTTTCCGAAAATTTTTATACCAAAAGTGTTACTAAGCCTATAGGGACAAGAAAAATGAAAACTTTAAGGTTTTTAAGCCAAAAAATTTAAAATCAAGATTTTGACCTTTATAAAGCTTACGAACACAAATGACAAAAAAAACTAAGAGATTTTTCTATGAATCTAAGCACACACACCTATATCCAAGGATACTAGACCAAAGCTACCTATGTAGATGATCCTTTAGTGTGGATTTTAAGCTTAAAAACTAAGAAAAAAATCAAAAGACGAATGGTATTTAGAGGAAAACTACACGAAAACTTTATCAAACACAATATCTAAACACACCACTCCATGGATCTTGATACCAATTGTAGAATAGCTATAATCACTTAACACAAACAAGAAATATTTAGCAATAAATGTTAGATAGAGAAAGACTTTGGGAGGAAGGTTTTAGTGAGAGAAAGATGAGAGAGAAAATACTTGTCGAACTATATGAGAAAATAAAACCAACCAACCACCTCTCCAAGGCATGGAGAGGTGTATATATACTTACAAGGGGCGGATGGGTCTTGGCTTAATGTTCTTATCCATGAGCCTTGGTCTAACTACCTAAGTAAGTTTCCAAATATTAACTTGACGAGCTAACTACCGATATCTATGAAGTGACCGAGACTTTTCTAGGAATTTCGTATTCCTAACAATCTCCCCCTAAGGGAGGTCACTTCATGTTACAAAAACTTAAACCTAGCATACTATGCTGAGTCTTCATTCTTGTGCTCGCAGACTTGAATTTCTTTCTTTTCTTCTTCTTGTGAATATGTTGTAGTGACCTTGACTTTTAGGCTGGAGCACATTCCTTTGACTTTAACTTGTATGTGATCCTTGAGCTTCTTGAGATCATCATCCAATCATAATCTCTATTCGTCATCTTATGATCTTTTGCCATCTTGTGAACTTGTGACTTCTGGACCGACATGCTCATACCTTTCTTGATATGTTATCTTGAAAAGCTTTAATATTGCATCTTTCTTGAGGTTCTTTAACTATAACACTTCGTCACTTCGAGAAAGACGTTCGGTATCAGAGTGACGAAAACTTCTTTGAAATTCTTTGACTTTAATACTTCGTCACTTCAAGAAAGACGTACGGTATCAGAGTAGCGGAAGTCTTGAAACATGTACTTGAGCTTTCATGATGTCTTTATGTTTGTCGGTCGGGTATGAGCATGTGGCTATGAATCTTGTGAGTCAGCTGGAATCAGGTACCTTCACCTCCATCTTTAAGTATCCTGCATTAAAACAGTTAGCAATAAAGCGGGGGGACGAATATGGCTTTGTCATTCGCCCGTGTTTGGTTGGAGTAACCTTCGAATCCGTGAGGATCGACCTGTGATCAGGTAGATTCAATTTAAGAAGAATCTCCTTGACAAGATTTCTAGCTGAAGTATAGAATCTTTCTAACACATTTGCATTAGATTCATCGTACTTGAGCCATGTTCTCAATATCAGAATGTCTCAAAGCAGACAACACGATAAGAGTGAACCAGTGAGTTACTATCTCACCGATTGATATAGAAAATCGATTTGAAAATCAATCGGTGTATCATTTTAAAAAATTGTTTTTGTGACACAAAGTACATTCAAAGATACCAGAGTGTTTAATCATTTTCAAACAAATTTCACTAACAACCGTTGATCCATTTCCTGGAAACAAGTTTGGATTCTTATAGAAGCCGAGGGGGCGCATCGGGGGTCTTTGCGGCAGGGTTTTCACTTTGATTCAGTAAAGAATCGCACAAGTTACCTACCAGAGCTTGTTTGATGTTTTGACTCAACAGGAGTTCCATCTGTCATTGTGAATGAAACTTCACTCTGAAAGTTCTGGCAGAAATCACAACAAGGAAAATGCGAAAGACGCGTAAAATTAATCTTGTAATTCCACAATTGTGGTTACTTAGCAAAATACTGTGACAATGTCCTAATGAGATTTATGGATGATCTCTTTTGGCTCTAGACTCAATAGTGCACATTTGGTTTTAGTGATCGGAGGCTGGAGCTGATTGCCACCTTTTCAATATCAACTAACTCCGGAGTGAGAAATGCAAGAGAAATGATGTAACACTCCGGGAGTTTTTGAAACAAAGTTCTTTCTGAATTGAGTAGCTGGAGGGGTTTGTGCATAGCGTCACTGGGTCCATGACTGTCTTCAATGTCAGACTACACCTGAGGTTCTGACAGCATATGTTAATGAACCCGGTTTCTGCCTAGTGTATGGAGGGCTTCTTTATTTTCAACACTTTATTTTATCCTTACATTTTCTTTTTCAAATTCTTCAACCCCTTCTATGCTTACCGTACTTCATACCTAACACCTTGTTGGTTTGTTCCAGAGTTAGCTCCCATCTCATTCGCATTAATTCCCTATATCTCACTTTTTCTCCTTTGTAATCTATACCTAAGACTTCTACACTACACTAGTAGATATTCCCGGGTAGATCCCTCCGTTCTCAGGCTGGATCATGGGATCTGAATTATCCTAAGCTAACCGCCTTATAACTTTCATGATTTAAGAACATGTCCGGTCTTTTGGGTAATATCGTCCTTGCCAAAAACATTGAAAATCTTCTAATCAAAGTGTTTTGATATAAATACAAAACAATTTACACTTTGAGAGTGTTTTCTTCATACACTAAAAGCTCTCCCCTAACCAGTTGCATCCGGAATCGAGTACATGCTAAGTGGAAGTGCATTGAGTCTATTTTATTTGATCCAATTATGTCAATATACCTTAAGTCCATGTAAGATATATCGGGAGTTTTCTCGGGTCGCGCTCTGTGGGGGGGGGGAGGGGGCCAATGTGAAGTCTTAATGGGAGGGGTGGTGGGTCGCCGTGAGTTATGGGTGGATAACAATTGATAACAGTTCGGGACAAAATGATAATTCGAGCAGAATGTACACATTAATTGCTCCCCCCTCAACCAGTTTGACAGGGTTTATAAAACAATGCTAAGTAAACAATAATTTGACAATTTTTTGAATTTACACTAAGTAAATTCCTGATATTTTTAGTACTACGGGCACTCCTTATATCACCATTAATCTACACTTGATATATGCGACAAGATTTATTATATCACGGAGGTTTGACCTGAATGATGAGAACATCATATGATAGAATCATATGGTTCTTTTGACGCAGCCGTAGGTCTCATTCGAACAATTTTCCACCAACGAACTTTTCCAAACTCCTCATTAACCTACTTTCTTTCAAGAGGTCGTTAATCTGATCTTCTCTTTCTCTGTCCAAGCACTCTTCATGTTGATTCGATGCCTTTAACTTTCTGTCCAAGTATGAAAGTCTTTGCATCAAACTTCGAGGATAGAACAGATGCATATACATATATACTTGAGCGTGTGGGTTGGCGAGTGATGTCGGGGTTGATGGTTTGTCCTTAGCTTCCCCTAAACCAGCAATCTTTCTTGAGTAGAGGCTAACTTTTTTTAAGAAAGGAAGAGCCGCATCAAGCATCTTATGTATAAATCCCAGATAACCGTATTACACAGTTAACCCTTTCAAGAATTTGTTACCGGCAACCCCCCAAAGACAATTTAAGTCACCGGATGACGCATTTCCTCTTTTCCAGATATCCATGATATAAATTGTAGACACCACAGGCAACTCAAGTCCCCCGATATCACACATTATTCCTTCTACGTAGTCGAATGGTAACACACCTAATCCATAATCCCAAATGTAGACATTTCTCTTTCCATGCAGATACAGGACTATTAAAAGAATCATCCACACACACACACACACACACACACTCTTTATCAACAATTTTCTACTTCTTTTAAGAATAAGCTTAGGGATTGACCGATTGAGAAGCATTTCTTGAATCAGCAAAACTTTTCCTCATCATTTTAAATAATTAATACTCCAATCACTTCCCCCCTGGGACTTCAAATGAGCATACGTGGCTACAATTGATGAGATGTCTCTTCCTACATGTGATTGAAATAGTGCACACCAACAGATTCTATACACCTATTAAATCAAAAGAGCTATCCTCAAAAGACAAAAGAGCTAACCTCAAAAGACGCTAGGACACCCCTCATCATACATCTACTCCTCACCCCTGCTGGTTACTTCGACACTCGGACATCAGCAAAACCTTATACCATACATATCGAGATTGTGTTTGAGAGAATTGATAACTTAATCAATTCCGTGAGAATTAACACTTCACAAGGCATTATAAAACTATGAAAGAATTTTCAAGCATTCCTAAGTCCGAGTTTACAAACCTATGAGGTGTTGGCAATATTAGACGTCCTGTAGTTAAAAGCCTGAATTCACTAAGTCCTCTAATCCATAATATTTTAACAAATGACATCTAACAGCACTGAAGTTAATATTAACTCCCCTTCTGAAATTGATATCCGGCATTATCCAAAACTTTATCCATTATTTCATGACTTATTTTGAAAAGAACCATTGTACAAATTGTTTGATGACAGAATCTCTCCCCCTCATATAATGACCCGTTCTATTTAAAAGAGTTGTTGTCATTGATTGAGATGTCGAATTGTCCTTTTAAAAGTCTATTTTTGATTACGAAAAACACTGATTCATTATGAAGACAACTTTTTACCATAAATAATAAACATTTCTCTTACCTACTCAAAAGCACTGAAACGTACACTTATGGAAATATAGGAAGCACGGTTGATGTGCAAAGTACACTAGCCTTTTTGCAGGGTCATCATGCCCAGAATAAATTCCTCTTGAGCAATCAAGAGATTCGTTTCAAATACTTGCCTTTGAAATTGATGACCGGGTTGCTATCTGTAATTATACTATCCATTATGACATGTTTTGAAAAACATTTGAACTTTTGCACGAACTTTATTTATGACCACGTGTCTTTATTGAAAGACATTTCTAGGGACACGTAAAATATTGTATCGTTTGCAAAAGACATGCCATGGAAAAGCTTCTTTTTGTATTTTTCGCAATTTTTTTTACAATTTTGTATTTTTTTTATAAAGGTTTTAAAATGAAAATCTTTTTGTTTTTCTGATTTTCATACATTTTTTCTCATTTTGTTTTTTATAAACATTTTATAAAAAAAATAAAAAAAAAATAAAAAATAAAAAATCTTTTTTTGTGTTTTTATGATTTTAAGTATTACATAATAACAAAGAAGAGTCGCTTCTTTTGAAGAAAAAGCGCACTGAAGCGTACACTCTCCTTTTCTTTGAGGAGCGGGGCCTGAAAAGTTGTCTAAGACACCATTATCATGAAGCACGGGTGTTGATCTGAAGTAATCAACAGCCATTGTCCTTGTTCATCATACATAAATTCCTGAAACCCTTGGTTTCTGATATATCACTTTTTTCAGCAAACAAACTCGAGTCTTCCTTTCAAGGATTGCAAAAAGTACTGCACTTAATTAAGAGTACCTCACTGACATTGAAGAGTTTGATCGCATTTATACACGAGTTTTGTATATAATCATTTTGAACATTTGGGAGGTTCACACAATCAACCTTTGTTTTGGCTAGATATTTAATGTCTTTCCAGTTGGAACCCTCTAAGACCCAGCAGTGTTAAAAATTCTAACCCGGCGAATCCACCTAAGGTAAGATCTAGGAGTGTTTGTTTTTCTCATGCACAGCGGAAGACTTATTCGGAGAAAACTATGTCCTGTAACGATCTTCCTATCAGGTTTCTGAAGATTGCGCTTGATCTCATATCACGGTTTGTTACTGTTTCTAGTCCTATTAAGGGTTGAACTAGCACGAGAATTCTCATTCTTTCAGGAATTTTTGTTATACAGCATCATGATTTGGCAGTAAAGAACACAACTTTTTACAAGTTGAGCACACAAAGGTTGAAGTCAAGAAAGGGACTAAATTCCTAGAGTGATCTCTTTTGGCATAACACTAGTTGTTGACTTTCTTCGCTATTCTTGTGTCTTTTCTTAGCTTCCCTTTAGGATAGTAAATTATGAACCATGTCTTTTGAACTAAATCTTGGCATGTTTCTTAGAACGATTCCTACGATGACAGCTAGATGCAATCAATATGATTAGGGTTTTGCAAAAGCCAGATTCTCTTCCATTTGGGGGGGGGCAAACAACTTAATTGATGTTGACTGGTTTGACAAAACGTTATTCACCAATCAACTTGGGAGGCAAACCGTGGTGGAAAAATTAGGGCCTTCAGATTTAAACAGCATTCGTTGTCCAACAACTGATTGGTTTTTAGGTGTTGAAAACCGTTTTTCCCCAAGATTGATGGTTTTTTGCAAACATAGTAATCCACGTCTATTTCCTTGTAACGTACTTAATTCGTTTTTCAAGGCTACATTCTCAAAACTTTTCCTGAACACACCCCACACACATAAATCAACATTTTCAACAAGTCTTTACACTATTTATTTGCGCAATCATGAGTCATTATGTCATTGTCGAACTCTGTTGTTTGATAGAATCACAACTAGATCTTTGGAAGTCTGTTTTAAAATCTCATTTTCCTGTATGCAACTATACTCATTATCATCAAGTTTTTTAATCCATACTATGTTCCAATTCGATATTGATCTTTTTCAAGTACCCTCAATTCCTTGTTCAATCTTGATCTTCGGCTTTAGTACTTTTTCATTCAAAATTTGAACCATGTTGCCCGTCTTTAAAGCTTGATTTTGATAGTTTAAGTTCCATTTAACCCAATGTGTTTCCCAAGTCTTGAAAAGTTCCTTTTTGAATTGGGCCAACGGTCTTTTTGAGAAAAATATTTTCCAGACTCGCAAATTGTTTGAAAATTCATTGTCATGTTACAAATGATGGATCAAGTAAAAGGACATGAAACTAGACATTTTTCAGCATTCAGTACAATCTCTCTGCACCCTATGACACCTATTTTGAATCAGGAATGGTATTGCATCAACCATTTCCAACAGATGTGGTCATAACCTGGGGTTCAGATTGCACAAATGATGTTGTTTCATTAACCCAGGACATTATGTGAGTAGTCAATTGGTAAACCTTCAACTAATGACACTTGGACATTTACGGTCTGAATGACTGCATCCTCATAACTCAATCATTCCTTGTCCTGCTACTTGTCATCCTGCTCGTCTAACATAGCCACTCTTCCATATCAACTATATTCCCTCTGTATCGGAAACAGCTTTTTGACTTCACCTAATGGCACTTGGACATTTACGAGTTATAACTTGCATTCTCACAGACATGTTATCTTTTTCCGATCTGCTGCTTGAGAACATGCCTTTCTGGATTCTGTTTCATTGCTTCCGTAACAACCGATACCAATATTAATGCTGTTCTCGAATACAACCTTTCCCTCTTTTGACTAGCATCACTCAAATCATCACTCACACCTTCTGTTATTTTCTTTCTTCGTTTAGCTGTGCTCTTTCATCATATCTTACTTAACGGAATCATGAGTTGGATCAGTGTATCACTGGAATTGTTGAATCTTCTCAGTTCGAGTGTTTTCTCTAAAATACTTGGCATATCATGCACCCTCAAAACTCATCGAAACAGTATCGAAAAATGATGAATGTCCTTAAACGGATTTCATGAGTACGCTATAACGCACCAATGGATTCAGTTTCTGAATTCTTCTATGTCGAGTTCTTTTCTAGATAATCCAAGTTTCAATACAACGATTCCCTGTGAAAGTCTGATTATCCTTGGATCAAATAGTGCCACTACATCCCGTAACGAATCCTCCCTTATTGAAAGAACCTTAAGAATGTGAATGAAATAGGAGGCAAACTGATTTCATGCATTTTTTCATTTTGCTTTGTCTTGCATTTGTTTGGCAGCTGATCAATCTCTCTCTCTTGTGAATTAAATTCAAAGATTCCATGAAATTCAATGTGTGAAATGAAATGAAAAATCTTAAGTACGATTAAGTGATTTTGTGTGGTTTGAAATCAATTAACGTTCGACGGGAATTTACAAATCTAAAATTTAAACCGAGAAAAAAGAATTAAATCTTTCGCGGGATTTACAAAATCAAGGAAGAAACCGTAAAAACAAATAATTAATTGATGTTGAAATCTTTGTTTCGTTGAAGAACTAAGCTTTTAAAATGATATAATGACTTAAAACGATGAACGTTGCACAAACGTTCAACTTAAAAATTATTAACGTTGATGCAAACTCAAATATGGACTAACGGTGCAATTTTTTTTTTTTTTACAACTAAAGGGCTAAAATTGAATATAAACTAAGTAAAGAAAAAAAAATTGAAAACAAAGATCTAAAAATGATATGTTTAGAATTAAAAGTTCAAACTCTAAGGGCTAAAACAAAATTTGTTATTAAACAAAGGTTATAGAAACACAACAAACAGACAAGTTTTGAATGGGTTTGAAGTTCAGGTACAATCTGTCAACATCTTGAATTTTAGTTAATTAACACACACACACACACACACACCCTCCATATGTCTATCATCTTTCGTTTTGAAAATTTGTAGAAATAAGAACAGACGAGTGATTTGATCTACACACACACAACTACTTATCGTCGCTGAAAGTCGAATATACCACACTTGATCGAAGACCACACCACGAGCGAAAACGGTATACGTTATAAGTCCCGTAGATTACCGACACTCGAACCCGAAAACCGAAAACAATTAAACGAGTACGCGTTCGGTCCTATAGAAAAACCACTCGTTCGATCCTTGTGTATTTTACTCGTTCGATCCTTGTTACGTTTTCCACTCGTTCGGTCCTTGTGAATTTACCTTCGTTCGATTCCTTGTAGTTTTTCGTTGGTTGCACTAGTTCGATGTCCTCGTAGTCGATGTCACTATTCTTCGATGTCACTAGTTTCGATGCTTGCAATCTACACTCGTTTCAGATGCGTCATCGTTCGATGGTACCTCGAATCGATGTCTCGTTCGATGGTCCTTGATCGACATGGTCATCGATCGATGGTCTCGTTCATGGTCAGTTACTCGATGGTCTCGAAGAATGAAGTTCCTTTTTAAGATTTTCTTCCGTTTTATTACGATTTTGAATAAGCATACGCATTTGATCATCCATTCGCTATTCATGTTCAGTCAGTTCAAACTTAGCATGTTGATCATAAATGGCAACCTGTTCCTTGTAGATCTTAAGTTCAGTGGCTATTGGGCCATGAGGAACGAACACATCATTCACAGGAAATACACATACATTATTTAGAGCGGAAGATGCACAACTTGGTACTTCAGAAATGTCATTGACCGACAAGTATTGTTCATATGGAATAACATTACTGTTCCCCATATGGACACTAGTTGTGTCGATAACATCTGATGGTTGTACTTTATTATGGATCTCATGTTCGTCCTGATTAGAGACACTATGATCAATAGCATTTTCTAGAGTATGTACCTCAGATAAGATTGATGCATTGGATGGACCAGCTTGTGGATTTGCTGACCCGACTGAGGACAAATTGGCCATGAATATTGACTGAGCAGTCGGTTCATCATCAACATCTGAATCAAAAGCGTCACATTCATCTGCCTGGAAGATGTTATCCTCATTCAGAGCTAAGTCTTGGACTGGTTGATTATCCACATCTGCATCAAAGGTGTTGCCCTGTTCACCAGCCAGAAAGAGTAGTTCCTCTTCATCCAAAACTGCACCATTCTCTTGGGCTTGCATCAGCAGCATCTTGTCCTTGAAATAATCAGAATTCTGTGGACGCTTTGGCTGAGTACAGTTCCTTGCAATATGTCCAACTCCATTACAATTATAACACTTGACCGGTTTCCCTTGACCTGCATTGGCATTCCCAGCTCTATTCTGTGCACCCCCATTTCCTGCTGTACCATTTCCCCGAGCAAAATACCTCTGATTCTGATTCTGTCGCCCTTGAACATTCTGAACTACAACCCGACCATCTTGAATAGTTGCTTGATTCCGGGTGTTAGATGAGGTTCGAAGTTGATTGTTGGTCTGAGGAAGCGTTGCTCTGAAGGATTGGGCAAGGAGCGCCATTTGTTTGGTGAGGTTGTCAAGTAGTTCATCAGTTTGAGTGTATCCGGAGTCAATTTGTGATGTTTCAGGGAATTGTGGATATTGTGGTGATTGAGGGTTTGTTGATGAAGAGGGATATTGATGAGACTGGACATGTGATGATTGGGCATGAGGTTGGACCGTTGACACAAATGCAAGTTGATCATTCGTAGCAGGAGTGATTCTCTCAATAATCAGTCGATCTTGTGCAGCATGCTTCTCATGTTGTTTTAAGTATGCATACAGCTGTTCGTGATTTGTCTCTTTCAGACCTTTGTTGAGTTTAACGGCTGTCACGAACCTATCCCATTCAGGTGACATATTGTTCACGAACTTGGAGTTCAGTTGAATGTTAGGCATTGTCATTCTGATATTCCTCATGTCGTTGACCAGCTTGTGAAAGCGAACATAGTACTCATTGATATTTTCACCTGGAAGCATCTTGAACCTCTCAAACTCATCGTACAACTGAGATTCTCTATCTTCTTTTGTGAGTTCAGAACCAGCCAGAAGCATTTTGACGTTGTCCCAAATTGCTTTTGCTTCAATGTTGTGATTGATGAGCTTGTAGATATCTTTGGGAAGTCCTTGAAGCACAATATTGGTGGCACGGACATCTGCATCGTATCGTTTCTTCTCTGTGTCACTGAGTCATCAATCTGTATGAGTGCCTTTCTGTGTCCAAGAAGAACCCTCCTTATGTATTCCGGTTCATCTTGTGGTTCCAGCTCAACTTGGTCCTTGATCATCGACTAAGAATTTGCATCATTTTCCTTTCATCCTACGTACAATCGGAATTCGTTTGTGGTACATGTATCGTATATCAGTCTTCATTCGGAGCATAGGAGGGCGGGGTATCGAAAACCTGCAGCTTAATTATAGCTGAATTACTAGGAACTATGGGTTGAGTACTTGTTTTATGATAAACTTTGATTCTGTACATTGATTAGTGATTGTATGTTAAAAGTGTGATTGTTATGTTTGGTTAGGTGGATATGTTGTTTGATGTTGATTGGTTTGGTTGAAATAAGTTTAACGTAATGAGATAAGAACATAGGCAAAACGCAGTGACCAAACCCTAGACAAACGCAAGTAATAGATTGGAAATTTTGCCAGAGTGTAATTTTTATCAAAACAGCTATATGGTCTTCAAGCAAATCGCATGGAGGTCTTGAGCAAACGTGTGATGTTGAAGCAAAACGTATGATGAATGAAATTTTGTAGATTGCTTCTTATTCAAAAACCAATATGGGTCTTCAGCAAAAACGCAAATGGAGGGTCTTGAGACAAAAACGCACGTGTTGTTGAAGCAAAACACAGTGATAGGCTTTAAAGCAAAAACGCAATGAGGTCTTGAAGCAAAACGCAGTGAAGTCTTGAAGCAAAACGCAATGAGGTCTTGAAGCAAAATGTAGTGAGGTCTTGAAGCAAAATGCAGTGAGGTCTTGAAGCAAAACGCAATTGAGGTTCTTGAAGCAAAACGCAGTGAGGTCTTCAAGTGGCAATACGCATCACTTCATAACCAAAACGCGTGACCAAAACGCAACCCCAAATACGACAAACTTGCAGTTCTGTTGTACGATTACAAATCGACAAAACGCAGTGTAATATTTGAGGCAAAAGCAAATCAAGAAATGTCTCAGAGAGGCAAATCGCAGTGAAGAACATACGAGCTTTTGCACTTTAAAAAACACCTAAAATATCACCCTTTTGATCGTTTTGATTGGTTTCTTTTTTACAACTGATCTAGCATGTTATAAAACTATATAAATCACTAACTTATAACATCACAAACGTGCAGGAATCAAAAGAGGTCAAAAAAAAGGACCATAACCTTCAAAAACAACTTTTGATCTAAATTCCAACCAAGAAAACGCACACACAATTCTATTAATTCTTTTCCCATGGGATCTGATACAATTGTAGTTATTGGATTCTAACACATCGGACTTGGATCATGTTTGGACGAATTATCTAGAGAGAGAAAATGTGGAGTTCTAGAGAGAGAAATCACTTAGTTGGTTTGTGATAAAATGAACTCTCATACCCCTTCCCATGGCTGGAAAGGGTATTTATAAAGAGCTTGTTGTCCCCTAAATGGGCCATGGAGTGGGCTAACAAGTGGGTATGACCGGCCCTAAACATAAGTGTACGGTAAATAAACGATTAAAACTAAGACTAAAGCTAACCTCATTGCTAGATTAAAAGGGGTGACCGAGTCTTTTACATGGGATTTTCATATTCTCTAAAATTCATTGTGTCAGGAAAATGCTTTGTATTGATTTCTTTTAATCATATTCTTTCGTCCTCATCTTCCAGTTAAACATGTCTCTTGTCTGTTTACATATAACAACATATTTTATTTTGTAGCCGGGGTGACCGAGTCTTTTACATGGATTTTCATAATCCTAACATTCATTGTGTCAGAAAATGCTTTGTATTGCTTCTTTTCATCATACTTCTTTCCGTCCTCCATCTTCCAGTTAAACATGTCTCTTGTCTGTTTACATATAACAACATATTTTATTTTGTAGCAAACAATATATTTTTTATTTGCTTACTTTTAAAGGTTTAAAGTACTTACAATCATCCCCGTGTGAAAGAAATGCTTTGTTTTCTTTCGTTTGTTGTTCACTCCTTGCTCATGGTTTAAAACTAAGCAGTAGGTGTCAATGACATTAGATTCGATTTTTAAGGATGGGGCTAAAGTCTGCATATAATCTCGGATGGTTGCATTTCCTTCTTTCGTTTCAAAGATGAAGTCTCTACATAAAACAACAAATTTATCATATATGATATTATTTGAAGAAATTGAAATGATAAATAAATTGAAAGAGTAAAGGTAACTTGAACTTACAATTCACTTCCTTCCATCGAAAACAAGTAACTACAAATCATCATTTCATCTTGTACTGCGTTTCCCTTTGTAGCTGTTTTTTTGTTTATGTATGGAGAAACAATAAATCTAGACGGTTTTTTGACTCTTTTTGCTGCCCTTTCTTCTACCTTGTTTGTATCCGGGGACAAACCAAGAGAGAATGATGGTGGAGTCATTTCTATAACGGTCTTTCTTTTTGTTGTTTTCTTTTTAATTTCTTCTTTTGCTTGATTCTCCAACTCTTCACACTGTGAGTCAGTAAACTGTGTATTCCAAAATTCATCCTCACCAATTTCATCTTTATCATCAGCTTGTTTCTCCTGAACGTTGTCAACCTTAGCATTTTCATCCTTATTGGTATCCTGTTTCTCCTGAATTGAATCATTCTTCATATCAATGTTGTTCATCTTGTCATTGTCTTCAGTTTCATTGGCATCCTTTTCTTTATTGAGTTCTTTATTCTGACTGTCAACATCCATGTGAGCTGTAACCTCTCTCTCGTCTCCATTCATGTTTTCCTCCTTTCCATCACTTCCTCCTTCTGTTGCTTCACTTCCATTTTCTTCAGTTCCTTCACTTCCACTTTCATCGGTTCCTTCACTTCCACTTTCTTCTGTTTGTTTATCAATCTCTTCTTTGTTTCTCTCTTTCGTTTGATTTTCACTTTCTTTTTTCTTGTTTGCATCTGCTGTTGGTGCTCCATCATCATCATGATTGTTGTCTTCATTATCTCCATCAGTCTCACCCTCGCTATCGTCGTCCTTAGAGTACTCATAGAGTTTGAATTCATTATCATTAAACAATTCCCTGTATTGCTTGCAAAAATCAATCATCATTTGGTCGTCTTCAAACTTTTTCACTCCGTTTCTCAACGTTCTAACCAACTCTGATCTTTCGTCAGAAATTATATCAAACTTCAAAACGATTTTTTCATAATACTCCTGCAAAACAAGCACGAATTAGTTTTGATGTACATATTAAGTTACATTTTATCTATCATATGTGATATGTCAAAACTATCTCATATATTATTAAAAACAAGTTCAGATTTTTCATAGTATCATATGTGATATATGCAGATGAATTATCATATTTGATATATGCAGATTAATTATCATATTTGATATATCAAAACTTTCATATATGATATGTCAAAACTATCTCATATATTATTAAAACAAGTTCAGATTTTTCATAGTATCATATGTGATATATGCAGATGAATTATCATATTTGATATATCAAAACTTTTATATATGATATGTCAAAACTATCTAATATATTATTAAAACAAGTTCAGATTTTTCATAGTATCATATGTGATATATGCAGATGAATTATCAGATTTGATATATCAAAACTTTTGATTAATGATTATTGCAAAAAGTTCACAGTTTTTTACCTCTTTTGTTTCTGGTTCTTTATCGTTTATCGGGGGAACATAGACATCTAATCCTTTGTACACATTTATTCCATCCTGCTCTTCTTCATGATTAAACTCTCCGTGATGTTCCAATTTTCCCAAGCGTCTTGTCTCTGTCTCCATTTTTATTCTTTTTCTCATTGTTGTAGTGTTCCAGCTTCTAAGTGCTGGTCTGTGACGGAGAACTCGAAGGTCTGGGAAGATTGTCGAGTCCAAGTAGAGCAGCTTTTGTAAAGAAAAAAAAAGTGTTAGATTACATTTTGTTGATATTATATTTCTCATTAGATAGAAAAAATTGTCACAGAATTTTGAATATAACTTACACATAAAAATGTGAGTGCCCTGTAGTAGAAGTTCTTTTGTGTCTTCACATCTTTCCAGTTTTTCTTACTGTTGTGCAAGCAGTCAAGTATGTACCCGCACCAGTCTATTTCTAATATGTCGACATCCTGAGTAATTCTTTCAGCAATTTCGTCGACACCTTTCCACCATTATCAAGTGTTCCCATCGTACTTTCGAATAAAGTTATGAAGTTCATTCGGAACATGAAATCAGCTTGTGTTGAATCTGATATCACTGAAGCTATTGCTGCTGGTGTTGGTTTTTTTACGTGTTTAAACTGGTTTTCCCACTCTTTAATGAACAGGTCGTTAGAAGGTCTTTGTTTCAGGTCTTCTAACTTCCTGCTACCCATTAGTATACCAAGCATGTCTTATACTTTTTTGTCTTGTTGCCTTTATATATCCTTTCTCTAGCCTTAGTTCCATGCTTCCTGGGTGAAAGTGGTCGATTGCATGGTAAGCCAATGCTGATGGAAGCTCAACTATTGGAAAGTGGATCATTCTCTCGAAGCCCATATCCTTTAAGCATTTCTTTTGTGGATCTGATAAAGTCATCATAGCTTCATACATAGGTTTTGGTGACGATCGGGTGTTACAAGTTGGGTATTGTTTTTCAGCTGTTGATCCTTTTGCCTTTTTAGGTTTTGTCACTTTCTTCAACTGCTCGTCTCCCTCTGATTCACTTTCTAATCCTTCATCCATTTTATCTTTTGTTAACTTTCTATCCTCCTGTTCTTCCTCTGAGTCATTGTTTTCTCCTCCTGCTATCTCATTCTTGCTTTGTTTTATCATATATGATCTTGAAGTTGAAGATTTTGCTTTCTTTGTCCTTTTTTTCTTCTTCTTTTCCATACCAACAGGCAACCTTTCATCATCACTATTTCTCCCTTCATATAAAACATCCTCCTCTGATTCCACTTGGTTTTCTTCTTCTGCTTTCTTCATCTTTTTCCCTTCCTTTTTGCCTTTTGATTTTCTTCCCTTCTTTTTTGTTTCGACTATTTCATCGTCACTTGATATTGATTTCACTTCTTCATCATCTTCTGCTTCATTTTGCGGGTTTACATTTTCAAATTCAGCCTGTCTTTTCGCGTCACCTCTTGTGAATCTTTTTGGTGATTCTTCAATTATTGGATTTTTTTTGCTTCCAGATTTTTTCATTTTCCCTTTGCAGATGCTCTTTTGACGTTTTGATTTTTTCTTCTCGGGTTCTTCAGATTCACTTGTCTCCATTTTCCTCTTCTTTTGGTGTTGTTTTTCTAGGACTGTTATGAAAAAAAAATTAGTTTATATTATATCATATATGATTTATCAATTTAAATATTATCTTTTGCATGTCATGTACTTTTACATTTTATATCATGTATGATATTAAAGACTAGAATTGTACCTTTTCCATCTTCTATCTTATTTGATCTTGTAGCTGCGTTCAAGAAAGGCAACGTTTTTATTTTATGAAAAACTTGATCTACATTCTCTTCATTATCAGCATCCTCTTCATTATCATCATCATCTTCTTCATTGTTGTCAGCATCCTCTGCATTTTCAGCATCCTCTTCATTTTCAGCATCCTCTTGATTATCATCATCATCATCTTCATTGTTTTCATCATCCTCTTCATTGTTGGCTGCATCCTCTTCATTGTCAGCTTCATCTGCATTTTCATTGACATTCACATCATTATCTTCACATTTACAAACCAAATTATTAATCATATTTGATATACAATAGTTTTTTAACAAACAAATGTACCTTCATTTTGTGCTTCATCTTTAGCTTTTTTCTCAAGTCTTGTCTCGATAGCTTGTAGTTCAGCTAATAATTCTGCTTTTCTTTTTGCAGCTTCTTCATCGGTTTTTTCTTTGTTATCGACGTCATCACTTTGATAATCATATTCTGCATTTTTTTTCATGAATTGTTTATAAGCATATCGACAATCATATTTGATATTCAATAATATCAGTTGAGTAGTTTATGTAATATAAATTTACCTTCATTGTCTGATACATTTTCCTCTGTATCCCTTTCAAGTTGTTTCTTTTTAGCTAGTTTCTTTCTAGGCTCTCTTTTAGCTTCTTTGATTTTCTTTTTTGTCGTTTTCTCATTTGATTTTCTTATAGCATTTTCTTCCTCTGCTACTACCTTTGCTGCGGTTCTTCATCGGCTTTCCTTTTTGATATTTTAGTTTTTTCAATTTTCTTCGAACGACCAGAACCTACATTCAGATAAGCACAAACTTTTTTAGTTAACATATATGATTGTCACAATTTCATGCTATGTTTTGTTTCAACCGCATACTTAAACACATGCATTGTGATATGCTAAGCCTTCTAATCACACTTGTCATACAAATAACATGTTCATAAAACTTGTATCATATATGATATTATCTAACAAATCATTGTTTATTTGTATTATCCTTCAGCTTTGCTGAAGGAATAGGCTGCATCTTAGCCTGCTTTTTCTTAATTCATATCCTTTCCCTTTGTCGAAGGCATAGCCTTTGGGTTTGGCGAAGGCATAGTCACTGGCTTGATTTTTTCATGTATGATATTAAAGACTAAAATAAATATAACACATATTTTTTCAATTATCATATATGATTATCATAATTTCATGTTATATTTTGTTTCAGGCGTATACTTAAACACATGCATTGTGATCCGCTAAGCCTTCTAATCATACTTGTCATACAAATAACATGTTCAAAATTTCCATAAAAGCTTTATAACCTAACCTGTATCATATATGATATAGTATAAAACTTTTTTACAGTTTCATATTATAATTATCATATATGATAGTATCTAACAAATCATGTTTTATTTGTTTTATTTAAACTAAGCGTTCTGCTTTTGCCAAAAGTACAGCCTGCGTCTTATCCTTCAGCTTTGCCGAAGGAATAGCCTGCTTTTTGTGAATTCGTATCCTTTCCCTTTGGCGAAGGCATAGCCTCTGTGTTTGGCGAAGTCATAGCATTTGGCTTTTACAAAGGCATAGCCTCGGCTTTGCCGAAGGCATAGTCTCTGGCTTTGCCGAAGGCATAGGATGTGTCTAAGCATTCGGCAAAGGCTTAAGTCTGTCATTTCATCTCTAAATCACTCATTAACAATATCATCAACTAGTCATTTCTAATCAGTTAAAACTTATCACTATAACATCATTAAAGCATCTATAAACATCTATAAACAGTAGTTAATCATATTTTTTTCACTAAAATGCAACCACTGCAACTAAAAATGACAATATATTCATCAAAAAACTTTATAAACAGTATTAAATTCAAAATAACACTAAAAATGTAGATATTGTGTGTTTTTATACCTTTATCTTTGATTTTAATCGTTATTTTCTTCGGTTTTTTACCGGAACCTTGTCCGGCGTCTTCTACCTCCATTTTTAGATGATTTTTGCTTTGATTTTGATGATTTGTTGTTAGATCTAGGGTTATGTGTGTGTTTTAGTGTGTGTTTTTTTGTCTGTGGTTTTGAAATGAAAGGACGATTGAGTTATGAAATCGTGTGTGGGTAGTTGTGTGTTGTAATTTTACCAACATACCCCTCCGCTTTTTTTATTATTTTTCTTTTTTTTTCATTAATAAGTGGGTTTTAATCTCAGCCCTTGGATATTTTTGGATGGATGGGTGGGATTAGTCCCCCAGTATCTAAGAAAAGGAGGGTTTCTAATATAACCTCCCTCTTCTCATATAGAATATCATATTGAATTTATGTTGACCAAATTCACATGTTCTGATTTAGTTACATGTATATAGATTGACTAGCTAAGTATTCTCACGTAGCGTTGGCAATTTATAGCAGCCCGTAATTATAGTTGCTAAGTTACGATAAAATGCTTCGTTTAACGTTTATATATATGAGCACAACGAAAACTAATCGAAACTCTAATGTCAAAAACATCACCCATGTTACAGTTTAACAAATCTAGATTTGAAATAAAGATTGGGATTTTGATTTTAGTAATGTCAGGAAAAAATATTGTATGAAGCGATGGTTAAAACACAATAAACAAGATAATACAATCACTGAAATTATGATGTATCTTAATGTTTCACGGTTTCTCTTGATTTTGTAAAATCCGCAAAGATTCCATTTCTTTTCTCGGATTAAATCATAGCTTTAAAATCACGGTGAACGTTAATGATTTCAATCTACAAAATCTACAACAACAATCACTTTACCTACTTAAGATCCTACAAATCATTTTCACTTCATAATTCACGGTAAAATGGAAACGAAAGATACTTTATCTTCATGTTCTAATTTGGAAGAACAACAAATGCAACAAATTCAAGACAAAGCAAAAGAAAGTTGCATGGTATCTTTTCAACGACTTCATTCACACCTCAAGCTTCTTTCAAACAACGACTTAAAAGGAACTCGAACCGAGTGTGGATTCAAACGCGCATTTGCGACACTCTTTGGTCAAGATGTTGAGACTTTTACAGGCACAATGTTCCTAAACATGGATCAACTAGAAAAGCAACTTGACAAAGAAGAATTTCAAGAGATTGGATCCATAGATGCTTTTAAAGTACTCGAGACACAATTTTAGATTTTCATCAAGTCACGGATTTATTTGGATGATGAATATGTTGTAATGACACGCAACTACTTTCTACAATACACTCAACTCGAGATTCGAGAATTCTGTGATACATTGATCCAACACATAGAATATGTTAAAAAGTCGATTGACAAAAGAGCACTTCATAAAAGAGAGTATGACATCAGGGTGAATGAAAGGCAGATGCAGACAACAAAGGAAAAGTTTGATACGAGTAAAGCATTGGATGCTAGTTTGGTTGACACAAAAAGCAGTAGGACAGAATTAGTAGAGCAACATTCAAGCAGCAGATCAGGGAATGATGCACATGCTTATGATGCAGATTTCAGACCCATATATGATTAAGAGCTAATGGCTGAGGTACAATTGATTGCTGATCATAATGTATTTGCTATAGGACAACAGCATACTGAGCAACCTAAATTTAATAATGAAGGAGAGGTTGACCAGAATGTTGAACAATGTCATGACACATGTCCTTTGCCTGCTAAGTTAACTGTTAACCAGACAACTAAACACTCTTATCAATCTCTCGAATATGAAAATATTTGTCTCAAAAAGACCGTTGCCTAATTTCAAAAAGATTTTTTAAGAATGGAAGCACATTGTGTTAATCTTGAACTTAAATATCAGAATCAAGCTTTAAAAGAAGGACAACATGGTCAATTTTTGAAAGTAAAAAGTAATGAAGCCAAGGTTAAACATGACATATATGTAATTGAAACAATAAACATCGAATTGGAACATAAAGTGGCTAAATTACTTAAGGAAAATGAGACTTTGAAAAAGCATTACAAAGATCTGTATGATTCTATCAAAGTAACGAGAACTAAGACTATAGAAAAGATAACTTCTTTGATTGCTAAAAATGCTGAGTTCAAAGCTCAACTTCAGGAAAAAGGATTTGCAATTGCAGCATTAAAAAATAAGTTAAGAAAATTAACAGGAAATAGTGTGAATACTAAGTTTGCAAGAACATCAATCTTAGGGAAACCGGTTTTACAACCACATAGAAACCAATCAGTTGTTAGACAACCGACTGCGTTTAAGTCTGAACGACCTAGAATTTCAAAACCACGGTTTGCCTCCCAAGTTGATGTGAATAACGATTTGTCAAAACCAGTCACTACACATTATTTGCCTAAGGAAAGAGAATCTGCTTGTGCAAAACCTCATCACATGATTGCACCTGGCTCATCTAGGTATAGCTCAAATGACATGGTTCATAATCACTACCTAGAGGAAGCTAAGAAACAGACACAGGAAATAGGCAGGAATTCCAAAACTAGTGTGATGCCTTCTGCTAGATCACAAAGCACAACGAATGGTAGCAAACCAAAACCTAGGATCAATAACCAAAAGTCTAGGAATTGGCCTGCATCTAAGAGTAGTTGCGTAACGACAAAGACTGTGCCCATAGCAGAACACTCTAGGAATTCTAGAAATTTTTCTGACTCCAAACATTTTGTTTGCTCGACATGTCAGAAATGTGTCTTTAATGCAAATCATGATCATTGTGTAACAAAATTCCTGAATGAGGTCAACTCGCATGCTAAGGTTCCATCCAATAAGACAACGAACAAAAACAAACCCGTAGAGCAAATAAGTTTTGCAAAGAAACCAGAAAGACAGATCCTTACAGGACATAGGTTTTCAATAAAAAAGACTTCCGTTGTGCATGAGAAAACAATGACTCCTAGATTTGTCTTAGTGTGGAAACAGACGGTTAAATTTTCAAAGACAGTTGGTCATAGGTGGGTTCCTCTGGAAAGATATTCGCCTCTAGCACAACCAAGGTTGACAGTGAATCCACAAATGGTTCAAATGAAGATATCACTAACCATTATGAATGCGAACAAACTCTTGATGTCAGTGCAGGTACTCTTAACTTAAGTGCATGTACATCTTTCAATCCCAAAAAGGAAGGACTCAGAGTTTGGTTGCTGCAAGACTGATATCTCGAAAACCAGGGCTTAAGGAATTCTGTTATGATGAACAAGTAAATGACTTGATCATAACAGTCAGAACTGGAATTCAAGACCATCAGAATGAAAAGTCTAGTTCAAAGTGGTTCACAAGTTGTTCCTCATAACAGACAAAGACAATAAATCACATCAAGAGTTGGTTTATATTTCAGTCTATGTACGAAGAAATACTTCAATGCAGGAAATCTAAGTGTGTCAAAGTATTCTGCTCTTCTGATTATTCTATCACAAAACGACACCACAGGCCTAACATTGAATGCCTCCACCTAATCAGAATGATTAATCCACCAACAAAATGTCAATGCTGAGGAAACATGTAAATATTTTTGTGAAACACCAAATTCAAAAATATAAATTTAAAAAGCAAAATACTAAATCAGAAAATCAAATTTCTCAAAATGAATTTCTCGATGTGTCTCTTGTATAATAAACATTAGTACACTAGAATGTCGATTAACTTCGACTCGGGCGTGTAAATGAAGTCCGAGCAAGGAGTTTTAAATGCTTGTATATATGTCATTCCTATTTTCTTTACTGACTGGTACTTGCTTCTCAGATTTGCAATCGGACCCGGAAACAACATATGCGAGAGTGTAGCTTCAGTGCGTTATTCTTAGCGTTAGAAGAGAACGTCTTTAACAGGATGTTTTTCAAATGTTGAAAACATAAATTTCTTGTATTTCTCAATGATAATTCAAAATATTTTAAAATTGTGTGTTCAACACTCCATCCCTCATAAAGTTTTACAAGACAATTCTTCTACATTTGGTATCATTTTCAAAATGAGTCAATGTTTGAGGGGGAGTTTTTCGAAAAAAAAATGTTTTAATGTTTTTGGATACTATTCTTAAATTATTTGGGTATTCAAAACATTTAATCTAATCTTAATAACAAATCAGGAATAATAACGACTACTCAATAGATTGTATGTTATAAGATGATTTAGTGGTTGAGCACAAATTTTCAAGAATTCTTCAATGATAATTCATAATAACTCAAAATTGTGTGCTCAACAATGCTAACCCTCAATTTTATATTCATTTTACAACTAGGTATCATTTTTTTGGTGTCAAACATATGTAAAATTGAGGGGGAACAAGTTAATGTTCCATATAATTCATGCTAAGTATAAAAGTTTTCTCCACAGAATTTTCATGACAAATTTTAATCACATGGTATTTTAAAAACTAAGTGAATTAGTATTTAAAATAAGGGGAGACATGTAATTAAAATGTGATCTTAAAAATAATAAGTGATCTAAAATCGTCAAAGGCTTGATATTCTTCTGAAAAGGTTTTATGGTTACGATTCATACCAGCAACATTTAATTCACGATGATTCTAAATCATAAGGTGTTAGGTAGGTATTTGTCTTTGATCCAACCAGAACGGAGGGATTACTAAGGACACTCCATAGTTAGAAATAGAGTCCTTAGGGTATTATTGAGTGAATGAGGTAAGGGATTATGCGATAAGATTGAGCTAACATGGAACAATATAACCAGGTGTTAGTAATGAGTTTGGTAAGCATTTATGGGGTTGAAGAATGAAAAAGAATTATATGGATAAAGGGTCTAAAGAAGAAAGCTCACAAACTTTAGGCAGAAACTGTAGTCAATACAAAATCTGATGGTTTTAGAAGTGAATATGATATTAAAGAATGACATCAGTAATATCTTAAATCACACTTATATACTATTTTTTAACTCAACTTTAACAAATTCACTTATATAAATATATTATATTACAAAAACATATAATAATCACAATAAGCACTTTAAAAATTTTTTTTTTTTTTTTTTTTGTGTGTTTTTATTTTGTGGGGGGTGGGGTTGTAGTTGTTTTGTGGGTGGTAGTGTGGTGTGTTTTTTGTTTGTTTTTTTTGGTGTGTTGTGTGGGGTTTTTTTGTTCGTTACCTGGTGGTTTTTTGGTTGTGGGGTGTGTGGTAACCCCCCCAGGGGGGCCCAGGCTGGCAGTCTGCTCGCTCTGAGTACTAAACACAAAAAGCACTAATCGAGTCTAGAGCAAGAGATCAATTAATTAATCTCAATAGGGTCTCATTCCAATGATACATAACCACTTGTGACACAATATAGTTTCCACATGTGTTAACAAGGTCCTAAGCATTATCTTGTGATTGTGCCAGATCAATCCGTGTGATACTCTAAGGTTTCATGTGTGAAGATGGAAAAATTTCTGCTTGAGCCAAACATCAAAACAAGCTCTTGGTAGGTTGATTGCGAGATTCTATTGAATCCAAGCTTGTGTCAAGTGGATATCGATTTGGTACAGTAAATGATTGACAGATTAATTAGAAAGCATAGTAAACTATTTGATTATATCTGACCGTGTTATCGCTTTGAGACGCTCCGGTAAACAAGAAATGGCTAGTGCAGCTGCGAAAACCCTGTCCAAGTAGACTTCATCTGAATTCTCTCTAATCTAGGCAGTATTTATATGGATTATAGGGAGGAAAACCGTGGTTATTGCACTTATCGACGAAGTGATCAAAGACTCTCTCGTCATATATCTGTTGATTTTCTTTAATAAACTTGCAGGTTATTACGGTGGTGGCGGTATCCCATTCCAGTGACAGGTCGAAATTTATTAAAACATGATCATGCTTAAACACTACAAAAGACATACTATAAGATCCAGATCCTAAGCATCAAGAAAGCTCAAGAATTAAGACAAGATTACGCAACTCTGATATTAAAGATAACTCCTCAGAAACTAAGCTTCGGGGGAGATCATTAAAGAGTTTCAAAAAGATACAAAGTATGAGCATGTTGGTCAAGACACAAGATCGTAAGATGGTAAATACGATAAAGACAAACAAGGAAAGATGTAAAGATCTCAGAACAAAATACAAAGTCGAAATACAATGACAAAGGCTCAAGATCAAAGATCACACAACATGAAGGAACAAGCCTACAACATAATAAAGACCAAAGATTCAAGAACTCAACGACAAAGCAATCTCAACAAGTTTAAGGAAGAAAGATTCAAGATCTCACCCCAAGAACTCAAAGACCACACATTAGGGGAGATTGTTAGCCTCAAAATATGTTTTTGAACATAGAAGCTCAGAATCTGTAGGAAGCCTCGCTTCGAGGGAGATTGTTAGCCTCAAAATATTGAGTCAAACAAAGAAGCTCGGATACGAATCATGGAAGCTCGGTCTTTATTTATTAAATGTTGTAATAGGCTAGTTATGGGTATTAGGCTCGTTTGTTTAATCTAATTGTGTAAGCGTTATGGGCTTAAGCCCACAAGACCCGAGCCCGGCCCATGATCAAACACCATTCGGCTCAACAAAGCCCAAGAAGGTCGGGCTATGGTTTAAGTATAAATACCCCTCTCCAAGTGTAGAAAGGGTGTTGGTTCTCATTTTGTTTACACACATTTTGTTAGAATTAACCATCTTTTTCTTTTCTCTACTTTCTCTCTCTTTTATCTCTCTACTTTTCTTATCATTCTTCTCATCTTTATTTCTAGTTTCAATAGTGAAGTGAAAGTGATTCTTGGTTCCTAACAGGTCATCTAACAAACGTATAGGGGTACTGACTTAACTTTCCTTCCCCATTCTTCCGCGAAACAAATACTACCATGAATCTCAATCGTCCCAAAATAGTATTTACAAGGATAAGGACTTAGCAACCGTGTACTCAATAATTAACTTGGGTTAAAACAATAATATACTAAAATGAGTACATACAAGGTAGGCTAAGGCCATTTGGGTGTAACGATTGGGTTAAAGGTGACAATGCTCTTCATTAATAGTCTGCCTTAACCAGAAAATTATGAGAACCATGAACAAGGATAGGCTCGGAGGGTTATACTAGGGGTATCCTGCACTAAAAATGAGTGCATGGAAAGGGTGTGGGATAGTTACATGATTGGTGTGACCATCATAACAATTACAGGTTTAAAACACGGGTTAATCTTAATGCCTCTTATCAAGAAAATCCTAATACTCACTATGCGGTCTCGGGATGCATCACAAGAACAAGTTCTAGAATTTAATATACTATCAGTACACTCATATAGTTTAAACCGATCTCAATGCTCCAGAAAAGGCGACAAAACCACATATACACATCCGTAACGACGGAATAGATACACATGATTGCTCACTCCTTAACTCAAGAAAGCTAAAGGTATAAACTATCTTGGGTATCAATAATAGATACCCGAATTCCTATAGATCTAAAGGCGAACCTCACATTTTTGGGGTGGAATTCTGAGGGTTTTTATGCTAGTCATATACATTCCTATCCATGAGACGCTATTAATACTCGGTTTTCGTCGGTATGTGTCATAAAAAAATTTAAGTTTTGGTCAAAATTACCTTTTTATGCTATGTTTCGATATATTGCCCATTATTTTAAGGACAAAGCAAATAGAAAATGAAGGAATAGTTTCTAAGGCTTATTTCCCCTACACTTAAGTTGAACATTGTCCCTAATGTTCTATAGAAGTACTTGTAAAAACGAATTAAGGGAAAAGAAAATAAGGAAAAGAAACTAGTAGTCCCCTGGTTTGCTCAATGATGGAGAAGAAACATGTGATAACAGGTTAAATCGTCCTCCAAGAATCATACAATGAAACTTTCTAAGAACTTCCAATCTTCTTCTCATCAAATATAACTTGTAATCAAAGACAAACACAGCTACACCAAGCATAAAATGTGCAATATAATAATATACAATGTGAAATTAGGGTTGACTCTATAAAGCAGTAAAGATAGGATGAGAGAATTGTTAGACTCATAATTTTGCAGGTTTATAAAAGAATTACAACTTTCTTAAATGTTGTTTAAGTTTTATTTTAAAAAATACTTACAATTTTCGAGTTTTCCTGTAACTGGGCGATTGACGCCGTCAATAATATCCTGAACCCGTCACAAGTGTTGTGGTGACGGCGTCACATGTAAATTGTGACGCCGTCTCCACACTCTGTGAAAACTCATTTTTCGTTTTTGATGAAAAATTTCCTACACTCATCTTTATAAGTTATTTTCTTGTACAAAATGTTGCATAACAACCTGAGAATTAATAATTCAATCATATGACTCGAAACTGACGCGAATTAATCTAAACAATTTTTTTCAAATGTTTGAATTTGGTTCTAAAACCGGATATTTCCCGTACACTTATTTTGTTGCAAAATACCTTTGATTGCAAATAAGACGAAGTTACAAACAAACAAAGCTTGATTACAAAATAATTCAAACATAATAAAACAAACAATAAAGAATTAAACACACAAGACACTCCTAATATGCGGGAAAATTAAATACTGGGTTGCCTCCTAAAAAGCGCTTTTTTTATTTACGAGTCTTGTAGCTAGACTTGAAGTTACACGTTTTTACGTGACTTCTCCTTCATCATCCAGAGTTATATCATCATCTTTGTTGGTGTCTAATACACTTTTTTAATATGGTTTCACCCGTTGTTTATTTACGATGAATCTGTTCCCATCTTCATCGTACAGCTCAATTGCGCCATTTTTCATGTCCTTGCACACCGAGAATGGTCCGTACCATCTTGACTTCAGTTTTCCAGGGACCAACCTTAAGCATGAATTGAAGAGGAGTAACTTATAGCCCTTCTCATAATTAGTCAGTGCTTTTATCCATTTATCGTGCCATCGTTTTGTTCTTTCCTTATAGGAGGTGGATGTTTCATAAGCATCGAGCCTCATTTCGTCCAGCTTATTGAATTGCAAGAAACAGTTTTCCCCAGCTTTCGTAAGGTCTAGATTGCAGTTCTTAATGGCCTAGTAGGCCTTGTGCTCTAATTCGACAGGGATATGGCATGCCTTGCCGTAGATTATTCTAAGTGGGGTTGTTCCTAGAGGGGTTTTAAATACTGTCTGGAATGCCCATAATGCATCATCTAATTTATAGGACCAATCTTTCCTGTTGCTCCAAATGGTTTTCTCAATGATGCGTTTTATTACCTGGTTGGTGTTTTTGACCTGCCCGTTCGTCTGAGAGTGATACGCGGTTGAGAATCAGTGAACCACTCCATACCTTTTTATTGCTTTCTCCATTTGGTAGTTACAGAAATGAGTACCCCTATCACTAATAAGTGCCTGTGGTATTCTAAATCGTGTGAATAGTCTCTTGAGGAAGTTTACCACGTTCCGAGCATCATTGGTGGGGAAGACCCGAGCCTCTACCCACTTTGATACATAGTCAATAGCTACTAGGATGTATTTGTTTCCGTTTGATGAGGAGAAAGGTCCCATAAAGTCAATTTCCCAAACATCGAATATTTCGCAGACTTGGATGTATTTTTGAGGTGTTTCGTCCCTTGATGAGATGTTTCCTGCTCATTGACATGCACCACAAACTTATACCAACTTACGTGCATCTCGAAAGATATGTGGCCAGTAAAACCCAGCCTTGAAGACTTTTCTTGCGATGGTGGCGACACCATGATGCCCTCCAGATGGTCCGCTGTGACATTGTCGAAGAATTTTGCTGCCTCATCTCTGGCCATGCACCTTCATATGATTCGGTCAGCACACTGTTTGAATAGGAAGGGATCATCAAAAAAGTAATGCCTCAAATTGCTGAAGAATTTTTGTTTCTCTTGACGGGTGGATCGGAAGGGTAGTACTCGGCTAGCTAAATAGTTAGCATAGTCAGCATACCACGGTTCGTTGTTCTTGTCAGAAATTGCCATTAACTGTTCTTCGAGAAATAAGTCCCTTATTTCAGCCTTGGTTAGCTTTCCAAGGTCTGGATTTTCAATTTGGGAGAGATGATCAGCTGCTAGATTTTCAGCACCTTTCTTATCATGGATCTTGATATCAAATTCTTGGAGCAGCAGGATCCATCAAATTAACCATGGTTTTGCATCTTGTTTAGTGAAGAGATACTGCAGGGCAGAGTGATCCGTGAAAACGATGGTCTTAGATAAGACAAGGTATTGACGGAATTTTTCGAATGCAAAGACGACAGCCAAAAGCTCCTTTTAGGTAGTTGTGTAGTTTTCTTGTGCTTGGTTCATTGTTTTGCTAGCGTAGTGTATGGGCTTGAAATGTTTGTCGATCCTTTTCCCTAGCACCGCCCCGATAGCATAATCACTTGCGTCGCACATGATTTCGAATGGCAATGACCAATCTGGCTTGATCATGATTGGTACATGCGTCAGTTCACGTTTTAACTTGTCGAATGCTTGGATGCATTCTTCGGAGAAGTTAAAGGGGGTGTCTTTAACTAAGAGCTGGGTCATTGGGCGTGCGATTTGTGAGAAATATTCTATGAATCTCCTATAGAAACCAGCGTGCCCTAGAAAGCTTCGAATGGCTTTCTCATTCGTGGGATATGGTAGTTTGGAGATTGCCTCGATTTTAGATTTATCGACCTCAGTCTTGAAACCTGAGACCTTATGTCCGAGGACGATTCCTTCCTTCACTATGAAATGGCATTTTTCCCAGTTTAACACAAGGTTGGTTTCCTCACACCTTTTTAGCATCCTTTCAAGGTTTTTTAAGCAATGGTCGAAAGAACTACCAAAGACGGAGAAATCATCCATAAATATATCCATGTTGTCCTCGATAAGCTCATGGAATATGGCTGTCATGCAACGCTGAAAGGTTGTTGGGGCATTGCATAATCCGAAGGGCATTCTTTTGGATAAGAAAGTCCTATAGGGACATGTGAATGTGGTTTTATCATGATCTTCAGGTGCGATAGGGATTTGAAAGTATCCTGAAAATCGGTCTAAAAAGCAGTAGTATTCATGCCCAGCTAGGCGTTCGAGCATCTGGTCGATAAACAGAAGTGGAAAGTGATCTTTTCGGGTTGCATTATTCAATTTATGATAGTCGATGCATACGCGCCATCCAGTAACCATCCGTTACGGGATGAGATCATCCTTCTCATTCTTTACTACGGTCATTCCTCCTTTCTTTGGGACAACCTGGACAGGACTTACTCAAAGACTGTCGGAGATGGGGTAGATTAATCATGCATTAAGGAGCTTTATGACTTCCTTTTTTACTACCTCCTTGATGTTGGGGTTCACTCGTCTTTCAGGTTGGACACTTGGTCTGAACTCGTCTTCCATGAAAATTTTGTGAGTACAGAAGGATGAGTCGATCCCTTTAATGTCCGTAATACTCCAGGCAATCGCCCCTTTATGATTCCTAAGAACCTCGAGGAGCCTGGATTTTTCGACGGTGGATAATGCGGATGAGATGACCACTTGGAGTTGGTTGTTTTCTTGGAGTAAAACGTACTCAAGGTGTTCGGGTAATTCCTTCAATTCAATTTTGGGTGGTTCCACACTTGACGATTTTAAGCGATTCTCTGGGGTTTTTCATTCGAGTGGTTCCATCGGCCCTGTCCTTGGATAGAAGGAAACTGCAAGCACCTCGTTAGAATCTTCATCTTCTTCTTCTTCAGTCCATTATCCGTCATGGTTTACTGTGTCGACCCATTGTTCCTGGACTAGCTTAGCTGTGTGATCAGCGCAGTATAGGTAATCATCATGGGAGTGTTTAGATTTCATGGACTTCCCAATGTTGAAGGTGACGATTTCACTTCTGAACCTTAGACTCAATTTTCCCTCATGAACGTCAATTACAGCTCTTGCCGCGACGAGGAAGGGCCGTCCCAAAATGATCGAGACTAGCTCGTCTTCATCCATTTCCAGAACTATGAAGTCAACTAGGAAGATGAATTTGCTTATTTTTACAAACAGATTCTCGCAGACCCCGATGGGGTATTTGATAGATCGATCGGCTAGTTGAATACTCATTTTGGTCAGTTTATGCTTAGAAATTCCTAATCGTCGAAAAAGAGAGTGTGGCATGAGATTTATGCTTGCTCCTAAATCAGCAAGGGTGTTCTTAACTGCTAGGGGTTCGATAATACATGGTAGTATAAAGCTTCCTGGATCCCCTTCTTTTTGGGGCAGACTCCTTTAGATAATAGCAGAACACTCCTCACTCAGTTTGACTGGGGAGGCCTCCTTTTCAAGTTTCTCTTTATGTGAAAGAGATCTTTCAAAACTTTGGCTCCCTTTGACATGTGAATCATGGCTCAAGGAATGGCAGATTGATGTGAATTTGTTTAAAGATTGAGAGAAGCCGCTCATCCTCGTCATCCTTTTTCTGCTTCTTTAATCTGGACGGAAAGGGCAGATTGGATTACTTGGAAGGTTGGTAAAAGATGGATGGCCGAAGGATGGGTTCTTGTATAATGCTTGGTTCTTCGCCCTCAGGCCTTTCTTTTTCGATTTCCCCCTTAGTGAGGTTGTCAGACGTTGGTCGTGGTAAAGCTTGGAAATGAGGGTCTTGGGTGCTAACTCCTGATCTGGTTGTTATGGCAAAAGTTGGTGCTTCAGATTCAGGAGTTTCGCTTTCCCTGATCATGGAGAGGATTTAGGAGAATTGTTCAGGCAATTCCTTACGGTGTTGGTCAAGCATATTTCCTATCCCTTTCGCGTGGGACTTTTTCTCGATCATAAAGTTGGCGATCTCGTCTTCAAACTTATTTCTAACAATCCATTCGGGGCTATCCTCTCCTTTTTCTTTACGTTTGTTGTTCTCTCATAGTGGGGTATCGTCGTTCTCATAAAACCTCAGAAGGGAAGGATCATCGTAGATGTCTCCCCTGGACAAGCATACCTGCTCGGCCAGGTTGGTCTGCTTGCATTCATCAACCTCGTGGGATCCTCCGCAGTAGTCATAGATTAGGTAGGGGGTTTTCAACCCAACTTCTTGAGTAGGTGTTTCGAGGTAGGACATTTGGTTGCAAGACCTTTTTAGACGTCTCCTGAATTCAGGTTACAATGCTTCTGAAATGGAAGAAACGTTCATAGGTGTTGACATATCGTCCCACAAATCGTCTTGGTATTGGACATATTCTTCAATTCGATTCCACCCCTCTTCTTCAATGAGAGAGTTGAAACGGAATTGAGCAAATTGATCGAGTTTCCTACGGTTATCCTGAGATATGTTATCGTGAAAGATTTGTACCAAAAGCCATTTCTATATCCTGTGATGGGGAACCTGTTTGATTAAGTCTTGGAAACGGATCCAGGCACTTTTCATGTTTTTGCCATCCCCTTGTTTAAATCGAAGGACTTCTACAAAATTTATCGTTCTCTAAGGGAATGGGTTAGGAAGGCTTGATCACGGTCCAACAGAATTCTAGGAGTTGAGAGAAGATTATTCTTGAATTTTTATATTTATAAGAAAGCAGTAAAATCATATGTTTGAAAGGTTTGGTTGGTTTTAGCTAATAAACTAACTAATAAACTATGCTAATGGTGATAACAATATAATAAAAAGATTGTATTCATTTAATCACGTATTACTCCCTAGATTGTTTCTCGTAGTGGTGTTGCTTCTTGTGATGAATATGCATGTTAGGCTTTAGAAAACTAGCTTTTGTCTGTATCGCTGTTGATATGTCTAGGGAAACATGATTGTGTAGAAAAATATACCATCGCGGTAACAAGTCTTCATACTCTACTGCCCTTATATGGTTGATCCACTTTTAATATATTTTCAAATGCATTTAATACACTCTTGGGGGCCGGGTAATAGTCTTCATACTACCTTAATTTGTGTTTTGCCTCAACGGAATATTAAATAGACGGCGGGTTCGTGTAATCTGTTCATGACTTAGGAAATAATTACATAGATCATCACAAGTGTGACAAAGCAACAACACTAGGAGAAGCAATCTAGAGAGTAATACGTGATTAAATGAATACAATCTTTTTATTATATTGTTATCACCATTAGCATAGTTTATTATTTAGTTTAATAACTAAAACCAACCAAACCTTTCAAAAATATGATTTTACTAATTTCTTATAAATATAAAAATACAAAAATAATCTTCTCTTAACCCCTAGAATTCTGTTAGACCGTGATCAAGCCTTTCCAACTATTCCCCTAGAGAACGATAACAACCTCGGACGTTTGCCGATCCTACTATACTACAAATGTTAGGTATTCTGCCTAGGGAGTTGTAAAACTTCTTGTAGAAGTCCCTTACGACAACCGCATTAAGTTTTTGGCGCCGCTGTGTGGGGAAACTTCTTGTAGAAGTCCCCAGCAACGGCGCCATAATTTTGATGCGGTTGTCGTAAGGGACTTCTACAAGAATTTTTACAACTCTCTAGGCAGAGTACCTAACCGTTTTAGTAGTAGTATAGGCAAGACTCGGGGGTTGTTATCGTTCTCTAGGGGAATAGGTTGGGAAGGCTTGATCACGGTCTAACAGAATTCTAGGTGTTAAGAGAAGATTATTTTTGTATTTTTATATTTATAAGAAAGCAGTAAAATCATATGTTTGAAAGGTTTGGTTGGTTTTAGCTAATAAACTAAATAATAAACTATGCTAATGGTGATAACAATATAATAAAAAGATTGTATTCATTTAATCATGTATTACTCCCTAGATTACTTCTTCTAGTGTTGTTGCTTTGTCACACTTGTGATGGTCTATGTAATTATTTCCTAAGTCATGAACAGATTACACGAACTCGCCGTCTATTGAATATTCCGTTGAGGCAAAACACAAAGTAAGGTAATATGAAGACTATTACCCGGCCCCCAAGAGTATATTAAAGGCATTTGAAATATATTAAAAGTGGATCAACCATATAAGGGGTAAGGTAGTATGAAGACTGTTGTAGGATCCCGTTAACACTTCATATCACGAATCAATCACGGATCAAGAACTAGAAATGAGAAAGAGATGTGAGTTGTTCTAGAGAGAGAAAGAAGAGAGAGAGTTGAGAGAGAAACTAGAGATATTATTTAGAAAAATGAGAAGTTAGATATTTTCTAAGTAAAAATATCTATATATACCCCTACACATTTAATGTGACGCGCGGGATATTTAACTAGGACTCGGGCTCGGGTTTTGCTAGGATTAAACCCAAAACATATACAATATTAGTTTAACTATCAAGCCCAATTCCCGATAATATTCTATTACAACATTAACTAATTAATTGACCGAGACTTAAATACATAATGAACGAACTTCATGTTCGACTCAATATTTTGAGGCTAACAATGTTTATTAGAAGAACACAACAAAAGTCAAGTTAAGGCTAGAAATGTCCATGCTCTCTTATTCATGATTGCTCAGACTATTGTT